>PVJX010027376.1:0-24904 GCA_004027295.1 Dolichotis patagonum | reverse complement strand
TGTGTGTGTGTGTGTGTGTGTGTGTGTGTGTGTGTGTGTGATTTGTTCATTGGTTCAGTATGTGCATTTTCACATAATTGTTGTATTTTCTTTCCTACCTCTAACTACATCTCTTTGCCATCTCCTCTTGGACTTTGTCCTTTCATGTTAACACTGTAAAAAAAATCCTTTTCTGGAATTTCATTGGAGTTTGGTAAGAAATATATTAGTCACTTTCTCAGCACTGAGACACAATACCTGACACAACTTAAAGGAGAAGAGCTTTAATTTGGCTGACAGTTCAGGGGATTCAGTCCATGGCTAGGTGGCTCTAAGTTACAAGCGTCATGGTAGAAAATCATGGCAGAGAAGAGCTGCTGATGTCTTCGCAGCCAGGAAGCAGAGAGGCAAAGGAGAACTGGGGAAGGAGAGACACCCTCTAAAGGGACAGCCTCAGTGACACACCCCTTTCAACCAGACCCCATCTCCTAATAGCACATTTTGCTATAAAATCATTCATGGATCAATAAACTAATGAGTATGGTACACTTAAGAGCCAGCCACCTTCCAAAAACCCCACCTCTGAATGTATGGACTTTGGAGGCATTCTAGATCTAAAGCACAACAGAAAGAGAGCAAACCAAACAAGGTAATCAATCTTTATCTAGAAGTCTAAGCCAGTTGCATTTCACTAACAATATTTCTCAATCAAATCCCCCTAGTTTCCATCTAAATAGACTGTGTTGACCTTAAGGGGTAGAATATATTTCTCTCCTTTCCAACCCAATCCAGAGATGAGTGGTATCGTGCTTTATGGAGGACTTTGTGCTTATTGAGTTTGGTTTCTAATTCCCATACTTCACGTCATTCCTTGCCTTGTGTGGAGGTGTTTTAACAGATGGAAAGAGATGGGTCAACCTGAAAACAGTGCAGAACGCAGGTGCTGCGAAGTGGGATGCTGAAACACAGGTGTGTATGGGTATATATTCAAAGTCCTGTTGAGTGCCAAATAAAGATTCCTTGACACTGAGTCCTTTAATCAAGATTTTACAAAATTCTGCTGAAGTAAAGATGTACCTTTGTTATTAGGAAATAGAGCAGCATTTGAAATACTACAATCGTGGAAGCACTGAAATACATCCATGGATCCAAGAAGCAGCAACAAGTCTATTAAGACCCGCAATAGATTCAAATATAAAGAGTTTGATTGAAGTTTTTTTGACATCTATGGTTTCTAAACCTATTTATGATAGCTAATAACATTCCTTGGTTATTGTTAAGAACATTCCTAGTCCTCCCCAGGAGGAAGAGTGACTCTTAAGGATTCCTTGATGTGTAATTAGGTGGGAATGCAATTATATTTCTCTTTGAAGGTTTTGAGGATAATCCTCTAGCTTGCCAGCTGACCTTATTATAAAGCTCTTATACTCATGGAATTTAGTGGAGCTTTTATGATGTCACATGAATATGGAGAAAGTAATAAATGGGAAGATAGTTTATTACATTATCACAGTAATTTTAGGATGCCAAGTTAGCTGAAAATAAAATAAAATTTATTGAATGCCTAGCCTAAGCCAGATGTAGTGTTAAGGATTCTAAATGTATTATGAGATTATATACATTTTACAGATAAAAAAACTGGGACCACACCCACAGTAAGTGGTGTGACTATATTTTGAAACTAGGTAGTTTCGATGTACAGTGGATTATATCAGTGCTCTGGCAGATCCTCTAGAATCTGATTTGGCCCCAGGAAGGTGTGTTTGTGTATGTGTGCCTGACGCTGTGTATCTACGTGTACCTCAGTATATTTTTGCTTCCAGTAGTTATGCGCTGTAGCTCTGTTTTGGAAGAATGCATTCAGAACACTGGAATTCATTTGTCTTAAGATACCTTCTAATCAGTGACTATCAAATGTGAAACTACTGAAAGCCCAATTTCCTTGCCTCAGCTTGGAACCACTTTGTGGTTGTAACAATAGGTTGTTATTTTCTGGATTTTGCTTTGAGGAGATTGGTAAATAAGATCCTTTGTTGGAACTGAAAAAACAAAACAAAACAAACCCACAATTAATCTTCCCTTCTGAATTCCAGCTTGGCTCTTACTGCATCTTTGAGATTAAGCCTGAGAATGCCCCCTCTCTTAGTTTCCTTGCCTTCTCTGCCTTATGTCACAGTTTTTCCTTACTGGTTTCTTCTGGATGTCCTTTCTTAATCAGTCTCTTCAACATGATTGTAGGAAACTTGTTGTAGGATGAAATAATTGTTCCATAGCTAGAATTGAGACCACCTCACACTCGCACCTCGCTACTCCATCATGGTGCTGGGGTGGAAGAGACATAGGGGATACAGCCCAGAACCCATGTTCCTAACTGACGCATGAAAGTCACACTTCATGTACCTAGAAGTCCAAGCATTTTACCCTGGTCCTTAAGATTGTACATTGCTGCAACTTTGTCTCCTATCATTTTCTTTCATATTTCTCCTGGTACATCATCTGTTTTAGTTTATTATTGACATGAAACTCATTAGTGTCCCACAGTCTTTGTACTTATTGTTCCTTTTCTCTCCATTTAGGTCTCAGTGCAAATGACACTAGCTTAGAAAATTATCTCATCTGACTTCTAAAGTAATATCTAACTCTCACATCATTAAAAAATCACCTTATTTTTATTGATCTAACATTTATTATCACGTGAGATTTCACTTGTTTAGTTGTTTATTGTCTCTTCTCTGTGTTTTGATGCTAGTTGGATGAGATGAGGAATGTCTTTGTTCAATTGTAGCCTCCATGTCCGGCTCCATGCCTGCCCCAAATGATGCTCCAGACAGTGTGCATTATGGGATATATGTTGCCTTCCTTGAGAGAGTAGCTAAGCCCCTTTTCATTCTTGGCGATCTGTACCCTCTCCATTATGTTGTTATCAAGAATAGTAGATTCATATAAAGGGGAACAGAAGTTTTTGATTCTTCTGAACACATACAAAAAGTGACACGTGACAGGACGCAGACAACTCAGATGGTCACCTGGAAGGTTAATGTTATTTGCTTTGTGTTCAGGGCAAGTCTCTTTTGCTTCTTCTGAGCTTTGGTTCCAAAATTTCTAAAACAAAGTTTTTCTGCTGGCCTGAGGATCTCTGCTTCCTCCTGTTTTCCACAGTGGTATTTTTGTTCACTGTATCTTATATAAAACACAAAGTCTATTTCCCATCCTCACCTCTTCACTCAGCCCCTGGCCCTATCCCCAGAGGGGTTTCAATACCATTTTCATACTTTTAAATGCTCCAGATATTTTAGTTTGTGACAAATCTTCATCTGGATACTTGAAGGACCAACTGTCTGATTAGTTCTTGTTTAAAGTTTATAGTTTTCAAGAGAAGGTATAGCGGTTTGTGTCAGGCGTGCTTTACAACATAGCTTTGTGTGGAAGGATGAAAACCACTGGCTGTCAATACCGTGATTCATTAGTGTGTTTTAGAATGAGAGCCAGCAAAAGTGCAAGAACTCTTGGCTGAACCTGCATAAATGACCCTGAGCACGTATCTGGCATTTCACAAGTTTTTTTTGTTTGGTTTTGTTTATCAAGGTTATTGTTTCATTGTCAATGTCACTGGGTACTTTCCTCTCAAAGACTTTGGGGGGGATTAATATGAGGCCTGGGGAGTCATGGATCAAATCAGGGTTGGGACAATCTGGAGAAGGGGCCAAATTATAAGACCTTGTCTGCAAATAGAGAGGAAGGAAAGAGGAAGCGGGGTAATAAACACAGGTAATTCCAATCAAGTTGTCAAGCCAGCGATGGAACCAAAAAGGAACAGAGCTCATTGGTCAGCTGAGATTGGAATGTGGCGAGGAAGAGCTCCTGGGGTGCAGGTCCAGACAAGAGAACAAGTAATAGAAGGGAAAATTTACTAATGAGGACTGAAAAATGGCTGCACATTATATTTTGCATTCATTGATTTGCCCAACTATGCATTGATTATCAGGTAATTATTGAACATTTACTGTATTTCATGTAGTCTAATGACCCTTGCAAGTGTGTTGAGCCATTTGTATCTTGGCTTCTCCAAAGGTATGCAGCTGGATCATTTTTCAGTTGATAGAGTGCCTCTAACTTACAGTCTTCTTAGCCTCCTAACTTCTTTTTGCTGGCTTTTGCTCTCTAGGGAGAGAGCCAAAGGAAAAGTGGTCGTGAGAAAAGAGAGGATGTGGAGCTTGTGGCTACAGCACAATTGATTTACCAATGAACTAGATGTTGGACAGGATGGTGAGAGAAGAGGAAGTGTCTCTGCTAATTTATTCTGGCAGGAACTCAGCTGAGCTCTGTAGCAGGAAAGTTTCCATTCTGCGTTCCTGAAATTGTCTATATGATTGGCAGTGTATTCTTTTTGATTAGCAGGACCAGCCAAAGACAATGTTGCTCTGAGAGTCTTTGGTATCTTTTCTTCTGTTCTCCTTCTTTGGAACATATGATAAAATTGATTCCTTGGCTCTCTTGTGGTCGGGGAGGCCATATGACTAATTCTGACCAATGAACCAACATGAAAAGTGATGTGGGTCTTTTCAGAGCTGGAGCATTTAGTTACAGGTCTGAGACTTTCGAGGGCACTCTTTTCCTTCTGCCGTTGGCAACTGGCAATATTGGAATGGGCAGTTGCTCTGTCATCCTGAATCATGGGGTGAGGAGACCTGGGAGCAGCATGCACATGGGATCTGTGATGTGCAGAGAATGTGAACAGACAGCTTCATTGCACCTAGCTACTAAGATTTTGGAATTGTTTGTTACAAAGCACCGTCTCACCCATGCATTCATAATGAGTGTGAGTCATTTTCAAGGGGACAAAAGCTAGTTCTTAAGATAGGAGAAAACTGCAGTATATACATTGGTAAGCAGATACAAACACATCTGATGTATTCATAGTTCATGGAGAAGAGGTGGAAATGGGAAGGTGTTGATCAAAGAGTAAAATTTTTTACTTTAGTGAAATAAATTTTGGAAATCTATCATATAGCACACAAACTATAGTTAATAATAATATTGTATATTTGAACAGTAACAAGGGAGTAGGTTTTAAATGTTCTTACCACAAAAAATAAATGTGTGAGATGATGACTCTATCAATTTGATTTAGTTATTCCACTGTGAATGAATGGATAAAAATATTACCACAAGTGTATAGAATTTTAATTTGTCAATGAAAAATAAATTTACAAAATGGATTCATGGGATTGGAATAAAGAAACATTTCTAAAAAAGGTTCGTTAGGGAGATGATAATGAAACATGGGTTGGGATACATTGCTCTAACTCTCTAACTTCCCCTGAATTCTGTCATTGTGAAGCACATAATCTGTCTCTGCTACATGTCATTTCCCCTTCTGTATTACCTCCAGAACATCTTCAGCTACCCAGTATCAAGAACAATGTATGTCTAAAAGTTTTTAGGACAAGCCTGTTTGTACATTTTGATTTTTTTTTTGTCTTCATAAGTACTTTATAGTTTTCTAGACATCTTTCTTCTTTGGTTTGAAAAAAATATGTTCAATTTGCCCAAGGTCTTCATGTTTCCTGATTTTTTCTTATGAATAGAAAAATTCTTAAAGTATTTTAAATGATGTTTTGTGGAGAATGAGGAAAAGAGGGTCAGGCTGCACATAAAGAATTTTTAGATCATCTTGCCTTAAGGAACAGTAAGCAAGAAGCATGTTGAATCCTTTGGTTAAGGCATTGAAAACGTTTGGGCTTACAATGTAAAGTGAATCAGAGGGAGCTTTTCTATCATTAATAGCTGGCTAAAAGAATGACTTGAGTTGATGGAAGAAATGCTATAAAGGGGGCCAGGGATATAGCTCAGCTGCATAAGCACCGCCTGGCAAACGCAAGATCCTGAGTTTAATTTCTGGTACAAAAAAAAGTGCTATAAGAAGAAGTTCTATAAGTAGATGGAGGAGGAAAGTGACCATGGCGTCCATGGGCAGCCTATCTTCCTCCCTGGGCATACTGTGTCCTCTAAGATGTCTGCAGAACATTGTAATGGAGACAAATATAATAGAGCCCCCATTGCTCAAGCTTATTAAACAATGGGATATGAGATGCGTTTCTGAGCTAACTCATGGCCCTGATGCATGAAGAATTGGAGGAGCTCTTCGAGAGGCTGAGAATCCCAGCCAGGGCATGGGGCCATGACAGTGGCCCTCTGCTCATGGGGATGGTGCTCTGCGTTTTGAGTTGGCTCTCTGCACATGTAGATGCTTAGTGAATGTTCAGTGTGTGAATATGCATGAAGAATATCTGTCACCAACAGCAACGATTCGCAGGGAAAACACCTACACTAGGCAGATGTCCTTCCCTGAAAGCAAGGGAATGGGCAGCTTGTTTCCTTTCCTATCATACGTGTGCCTTTTTAGAGCAAATACATATGTAGGTTGTTAAAGGCTTAAATTGAACAGTTCCCTTGGGTGGTGACTTCTTCAACCAACTTTGAAAGGTTTTTGAACAGTACTTTCTAGCCTGCAATGCTACATTTTTTTTAAAAACTGAGATTATGGTCTGTGAAATGGCAGAGGTCTCACTGAGAGAACCTGTCAGAAATGCAGGTTCTCAGACCTGGTCCTATACCCAGGGAACCTGAACTTGTATTTTACCAAGATGCCCAGGTGATTCATATGCACATAAATTTTAAAAGGCCCTGCTGTAAGTGATTTTAAAGACAATACTTTACTTCTTAGTAGTAATACAACTTGAAAAGAAATCTAAGAGTGTGTAAGTAAGAGTTCAGACTTATGAGCCAGAGAAGGAAACTATTGGAAAGTGTGCTGGGATGTTACAGACACCCCTGCCTCCTCCACCACCTGAGCCACCACTGGCATCCCTTCCCTGGGGAGGGATGGCCTCAACAGACATGATATTCAGGCTGCTGACTGTGGCAGCAGGAAAACTGGTCCATGTTTTTGTGGACTACAGTAAATACAGTAAGACAAAGTTTTCCTTTCTTAGCTTTTAAATCCACTGTGGATAACTGTTGTTTCTGAAGACAGTAAAGGCAAATTAAATATTCCAAATCCTTCTCAAGAACAATTAAAGACTTATTGATATAAATATTGTTTCTTTAACTGAGTAAATAAGAATTACTCAGATACCTGGTGTCATACGTAGGAATTAATAAATGCCCATGAAGTACTACACTGTCTATGGTGTGGTGGTTCTCAAACTTGAACATGTGTTGACATTACCTGGACAGTTCATAATTCATAGATTGATGGCCTCCATCTCCAGAGTTTCTTATTTAGTGAATCCAGATAAGGTCTTAGATTTTGTATTTGTGACAATTCTCAGGTGAAGCTGATGGCTGACATTACTGGTGCTAGCCATTCTTTGAGAACTACTATTATAGAGACTCTTCCTATAGAATAATGGACCTCGCTAATTGATGTAGCTAACCTCTGGCTTAGCTCAAGAACAAGTTTTAGTCTTTGGCTTGATTTACATTTAAAATACTATGTTATTATTCATTATTTCAACTTCAGACCAGGAAAGAAGCTTTTTCCGGGAAAGGGGATTCTGGTAGGCACTACAATGTGTCCTTCCAAAGTCTCTTTTTCCTTCACTCTATAGTAGTAAAAGCTTTGATCTTTAGTGGGACACATGGCATCCCAAAATAGCAACTACATTTCCAAGCCTTTCTTATACCTTAAATGTGGCCATGTGAATACATTCTAATCATGTAGATATGGGCAGAGGTGATGGCATTTCTGAGTCACACCTTTAAAAAGAAAGTTATCTTCTATTTTCTTGTCTTCATCCTGGTGCCTTGGATGCAGATTTACATGCAGATGGAGAGAGTATCACCTTGGACCAAGCCAAGAACGCTAAAGCACAGAAACAGAGGAGGACTCACTGCTTGACATTATGGAGCTACCACTCTGGCTGCTGATAGCTCATCTGTTGGGTTAGGACAGTTCCCCTTCTTAGTGAGGCCATTGTTACGTTGGGGCTACATTACGGAAGTTCAAATGATAGTCTACCAATACGAGGGGTGCTGTGAATCTCCTGTTGATTGGAGATGACCACTGAAGACCCTTTCAGGATAAAAACAAAACAAAACAAAACAAAACAATTAAAGAACCTGGAAGAACAGCAGAGATGACTTATTCTGTCTTTTTAAAAATTTGTATCTGTGCAGAAGGACAATATATGCATCTTAGTTACTTTCCTGATATAGAAAAAAAAATACCCAACACCTGTAACTTAGAGAAGTTTACTTTGGTCACCTAGCTGCAAGGTAGAAACAGCAAGGTGAAAGAGAGGGGCATTGGAAGAGAATGGCTGGTCATTCTGTGAAGCAGAGCAAGAATGTGACAAGAATGCATCCTTCCAGGTCACGTTTCCTTTGGATTAGGTGTGTATTAGTTATATTCCCATCATGGGACAAAACACGCAACCCACAATTTAAAGTAGGAGAGGTCCATTTAGGCTCACGTTTTCAGTCCAAAGCTGGCAGGCTTCAAGGCAGAAACAGCACGGTGAGCAGTGTGGTGGAAGACAGATGCTCCTTCTGTGGTAACCAGGAAGCAGAGGGAGAAGGGAGGAGCTAGAGACAAGAATGTATCTTTCCAGGTCACCCCCTTAGTACTCACCTCCAACCAGGGCCCAGCTCCTAACTGCACAGTCAGCTACTGATCTCATAAGTGGATGAATTTACTGATGAGTGTAGCTCCCCCATAGTCCAATCACCTTGCACACACAGGAGACTTTTGGAGACATTTCAGATCTAAACTACAGTGAGACTTCAGTTGTTGAACGAATTAGTTCCAAATTTGTGTTCAAACACTAAAAAGTATGAGAACTGAACATATTTTTCTCATAAGAAATAATGGAAAAACAAATATTTGACACTAAAGCCCAAAATTTACACTTTTAAATTTATTTTTCTAGGACTTTAAGAAATTTTACAATGTTTTTTTTCTTTAACTCTGTTATGGCTCTCATAATTTTTATCTTAGCTCTTAGCTCTAACTTTTTGTGGAGCAATGGTTATAATTTTTTCTGCAAAATCTAAAAGCATGATGATGAAGGTTTTAATGCATTAACATTGTGTTGTCTGTGTGTTGTCTGGGAAAGAGCAGCCCTAAGACTGAAGCAGCACTGCTCTGGGTCCCACAGTGAGGTGTGACATGTGACTAGTACAGATTTTTTCAAATTGGATATTTGGCTCGATTATCAAGCAAAATTAAGAACACTGAGCATACTGTTTTTTCAAAATTTGCTGTTGGTGTAGTGGAAACTTCCATCTTGAAGATGTTTGATAACTAAGCTATCACTGTATAACAGTACTTATTTACTTTTAAAAATGATTATGGAAAAGAACAGAATGAAGCTGACAGTAAGTTCTTAAGAGGCTTAATATGAATCCACACCAAATCTTATAAAAACAAGATCTGAGCACACTATGTACGCCCTTTGTCTGTATATATTTTTTCAGACCAAGAGCAATGCTTATAGTGTAAACTTAGGGAACTATCAAGAGAGGAAAATCTCATAGTCTTGGAGTACCTTAATTTGAGCAAAGAATCTGAGATAAAATCTCATGAAAGCTCTGGGAATAAAACAGGGAAATAGAGATTGAAATTCACTACAGCTGAAATTGTGTTTGTTGGATCAACTATCCTTGGAATGTTAATCAGTGGTCCTAGTCTAACTAAACACATCATTTAAAATGTTTTAGTGCAAATCCCAGAAAACCCACTTAATAGTGGCGTGAGCCGTAAAGAAACAGTTTCTCATGACTAGAGTTCCAGAGATGGGCATGACAGGCTGGCTCAGCTCTCCCACTGTCAGCGTATCGTTCTTGCCTTCATATTTGTTACTGTGGGTCATAAGATAATTGCCATGGCTCCACATGTAACAGCCACTTTCAGAGGTAGACATGAATTAATTAGCATTTGCAGACCATATTTTAAGTCAATCCTGCTTTTTTGTTTTGAATGGGAGCAAAAGATTTCTCTCATTCTTCCTTAGAGATATCTTATTATGTGGAAAGCCCACATGACCTGCAGATGAAGCTGAAAAAAATGGGTTTCTGGATTATTTTTAGACTTTATAACTAAAAGAGAACAGGGGATAAAGAAATTAGGGGAAATGGCAGGGCTGGGGATTTAGCTCAGTGGCTTAAGCGCCTGCTTGGCAAGCAGGCAGTCATGAGTTCAATCCCTAGTACCAAAAAAAAAAAAAAAAAAAAATTAGGGGAAATGGCTATTAGATAAATTGAAAAAATATTTTTCCTGCGTTACTGGGATAAGGGCAGGTATTTTGTTGGGTTTTGTGTGCTAGCGTAAGAAGACCTTTCTCATCAATGTTAAAAAGGCATGAAAGTCATGATTATAGTATTTGCAAATGACAGCAGGTGAGGACATTACATATAGGGAATTGTAGAACTTGGTTTCAAAAATTGTATCTGCCAAAGGTAAAACCTTTACATTTAAATAAAACATATGACCTAAGCAGAGATATAGACCCTGATTGACATCAAGGGTGTGTGTGTGCATGTGTGAATATTTACTTAATTCATGGAAATAAAAACACATTTTGAGTAATGTGGTCAGAGATGGCATTTCTCCTTTTTCAGCCGTTTCTATCTTTGCTTCTTTTACTTGTTCATTCATCCAACAGGCTATTGACTATGTCTTAGGTTTAGGGCACAGTGCTAGGACCTTGAGCAAAAGTGGAATACAAAAGATAGGAAGCAACAGGTGGTACAGCCTTTTAATTAAAACGTATAATCCTCCAGAAATAGAAGTCAAAGACACTGCAAAACTAAATCAATAGAGATTTATACCTGAGCTTATGGATTCGGGAGGGTGTCCCTGAGGAAGGGGTCTTTCTGGGGGAAATCAAAGGATGAAAAGGAACTGGCCAAGCAGTTTCAGGGTGGGAAAGTACAAATGAACAGAGAAACTCAAGCTCAGTTTGAAGGTGCAGAGGCAGAGAGCAGCAGGGAGGGTTTAAGGAAATGAAAAACCTGTGTAGTTCTCAGAGTGGAACTGGGGGTGGGTGTGAGGGTCAGGAAAGTATCTAGAGACAAAATCGCAGAAATGAGTAGTCTTTACAACTTTATGGACCATGATAAAGATATGATCTTTGCACTTAAAATATTAGAATGTGCGCAACAATTCTCAGCAGGATAAAGGCATGTCACTTTTGCCCTGCAGAAAGATCCTCTGGCTAGTGAGTATGGGATGGACTGAAGGGAGCAAAAGTGGATGTGGAGTAACGAGGTAACAGGTCAGTGCCATTTTGGATTGAGAGGTGTACTGGCAGACCTGACCTTGGAATCAGAGAGAAGAGGTGATATTTAGGAGTCAGAGATGGACAAGATGAGGGGGTGAGGCAGAGGGAGTTCCAAGACTGACTCCTAGTTTTCTGACTTTCGCAATTGAATGCATAGATTTGTCCTCACTGAGAAAGTCACCTTGGAGGAAGTCTGCCACAGAAGGAAAGGGACACACTTGGTTGCCTGGGAGATAGCCAAGAAGCATGGTCAGTAGGCGGCTGGCAGCTGGATTTAGGGCTTGAAGATCCGAAGGCAGCTTTGGGTGGAGAGCAAAAGTGCGGTCACCAGCTCAGAGATGGTGTGGCATAGGCACAGGTTGTGGGGAATGAGTGGAGGCCCTGGAAGAGAACAAAAGCAGGTCGAGGGCCAAGCCTTGAGGAAGAGAACAGGAGCCAGACCTGGCAAGAGTCACTGAGGAGGCCAGAGGGGAGAGGACAGGGGCAAAGAGAGTGTGCGGCCCTACAGAACACGTTTGTCTTTCTGCCTGAAGTCTGGAGGGGTGGAATGAATGAAAGGCCTCCAAGCCTACCTCTCATGGGCAATGGGACTTCATTCCCCAAATCGGGCCCATTTAGTGAAACACGTTGAAAATTTCCTATTCTCAGCATTTGAACTGTGTTTCACCTTTAATCCACGTTGCTTTGTAAACCACTCAGCCTAAACTATTTTCAGAAACTATTTTTTTTTTACCCTTTGTGAGCCAGTGGCCCAGAATAGAAGTTTCAAGCTCCTCACTTCTGGAGGTTTGCATTTCAAAAGACTCCCTAGCAACCAGCCACAGAGCTGAGGCCGTCGTGGGTTTGCCCATCTTCTCACTTCCTCTGCCCGCTACCACTACGGGAGCCCAGCCAGGCAGCAGGCGAGGTGTGCAACTCACTAACCTCGGCTTGGCCCCAATCTACTGTGCATTTCACAGTAGATTAGAAGACACTTTGAAAAAGCCCTCACCCAGCCTCAGGTGTCCTCGCCAGCGCCTTAGGTGGAACTAGAGATGAGTTCCATGAATTGTTAATGCGGAGCTGAAACAGTGCTTTCAATAATTCCTGCCCTGAGACGTCTCTGATCCAGCTGAAAAATCACGTAACAAAGGAGGGCAAAAGGCAGTTTTTAAAAGAATGTCCAGAGCTGACCACTGACAAATTGGAGAGATGAGAAATTTAGGTGTAGGAACTTTATTTTGTTATGTTTTAAGTGGGTAATTTTTCATTCTTCCATTTAAATCTTGCCTGAAACTCTTCCCCATTTCTGGGAGTTGGAGATGATTTCTAATGAAGGTTTTGGATGTTATATATATATATTATATGCACGGAACCCCAAGGACCTTGCACCAACTAGGCAAGTGCTTTATCACTGAACTATACCCCAGCCTGCTTTAGCAGTTTTAATTGTTCTGGTCAAGCAACTTTGGTTGGGTATTGTAGAATTTTGTGCCCTATGAAAAGGTAAACATGCACAAGTATGCCTGAGAAGATGTTTTTATTTCTGATCTCACATGTGCTCAGTGTGTCGCTGACCTGCTGTGAACTCTCCCCATCCCTGCCTTCCCAGGCCCACAGCAGCCCCTCCGTGTGCTGTTCCTTCACTGTGCAGCCCACCCTCTCCCTCTCCAGGTGGGGTGACACCGGGCAGTGAAACTAGAAATAAAGGTAGTGAGAGCTATTCCCTAGGGTTATTCGCCACACTGAAATTTTAGTGTTGTTGGGGGTGGGGTTGAGGGTTGGAGGTGGTTTGGATGCTTGTAGGGAAGAAGTTTCTCTTCTCAATCTGCAAAAATAACAGCAGAGAGCACACAGAAAAGGATTAGAAAAAGTTGGGCATTAAGTCCTTCTTAATATGATTAATGCTTGAATCACAAAATTATGGTTCTTAAAAGGAGCTTCAAGGCCATTTAGTTCAATCCCCTGTCTCCAAGCTGAAGGGACATGAGTTATTTGAGGCAGGTGGTTGTCTGTATCTGATTTTAAATGGCCTGGAGGGAAAATGCCACAGCTTCCTTTGGTAACCAGTCCCAGTCCTTAGTAACAGTGATGGAACTGAAGATGGTTTACTCTGAGGTGTCCGATGGTGTTACCGTCAGTTCACTGGAACCTGTTGACATCTGAGGTTTTCTAAGTTTATTCTTCGTTTCTTCTATTTTCCATTTAGCCTTCATTTTACAACCTTGGCAGTCCAGAGTCTCTTTCTCCCATCCACCCCATGCCATCTTCTTGTGTTTCAAGCTAGATCCTTTTTGCTTGGGCCTTAGGTAAAAGTGAGCAGCTCACTCTTCTCTGTTCCGCATGATCCTAGACTAAGAAATTATTATTATTATTTCTGATTTGTCTAAATTTGACCACAAATGACTCAGGTTTTCTTCTAATTCTATTTGTTAGTGATGTTAATGGAAGTAAAAACAAAAACAAAAATACAACAACTAAAAAGACAATGTAGATTTGCTCATGATTTTACAACATCAGAAGGCTCAAATATTCCATTTGTAGAGGCTTCCTTCTTGGATTTATTCCTATGTTATGCTCTTTTATTAAACACAAGTTTTTATTAGCTCTTGACTGATTTAATGTTCTTTTTTAAAAAAAACTTAACATTATATGTTAAGTATTTTGCCTTTTCCTCAGAACTATTTTATAAATATAAAGGGCACAAAACTTCATTACAGGTTTTTTCCATAACTAACATAACTATTTTTTATTGAATCCAGGGTATTGTGTGGAATTCTTTTTATTTTTTGTTTTGAGACAGGATCTCCCTAAGTTGCTAAATTGTCCAGGTTGGGCTTGAATTTGCAGTCCTTCTATCTCAGCCTCCTGTGTAGCTGAGATTACAGGCATGCACCACCACACCTGGCTAAATAGTTTTCAATTAAAAATGGAGAAGTTGGTGTTACAGCAAACAGATCTGTCTAGCAACTCCAAAAGTTAGCAGTTAGAGAGGGCAAAGTATAGCAAGATCTTTGGGGTGTCATGATATCACAGAACCCACGCATGGACGAAGGGATCTGATCCCACCTCAAAGTGTGTGGGTTCAGTCTTGCTGATCGAGCTGTCAGCAATGCCCAGACTCAACTCTGTGACCAGGTGGCTCACCTCTGTCCTGCTGTCCTGCTGTCCTGCACCCACCCCCACTCCAGCAGCCCGACAGAGGAAGGAAGGGCATGCTGTTTTCTGGGGCGAATATTGTTTGCCTGACCTTCTCTGGTTCCTTTGTGCAGTTTCTGGTTCCTGACCAAAAAAACAAAAAACAGAACAAAAAACAAATTATGAGATGAAACAGGAAAATGTGACCTATACTCTAGAAGGGGGAAAATGAGTTTAAAATAGTTCGGTGCATACATGACTCAGAGGTTGGGATTCACAAACACAGACTTCCAAATAACTATTTTAAATATATTTAAAAATCTTGTGGGAAGGATGGAGAACCTATGCAAACAAATGCGAAATTTTAGAAAAGAAATTGAAAATATTAAAAGAATCAAGTAGAAATGCTAGAATGGAAAATAGTTGTCAAGACTGAGTTTACTAATCAAGCTGAAAGGCCTATATTAAGCAAAAATCAGTAAATATGGAGACAGATTAATAAAGATTATATATGCTAAAAACAGTAAGAAAGTAAAAACAAAAATACTGAAAAGGAAATCAGAGGCCTTGGTGACAAGTGCTTGAACATAATAGGATAATGTGTGTCTGTGTGTGTGTGTGTGTGTGCACATGGAGGTAGGAAAACTATTTGAACATATGAAGATCTAATAGTCACAAATTTCTCCAAATTAATATACTATGTTAAAATCAATAAGCCCCAATAAGGATAAGTTAAAAATAAATCATAGACAAATACTGGTCATCTTCTAAAAAACAAAGAGAAAGAGAAAAATTATAAAATTAGGTTGAAGAAAAAGGTGGCAGACTTCCCATTGGAAATAATCTATGTCATATAAGTACATTCTTTAAAATATAAACTATATATATATAGATTCTTTAAAATATACTGACTAAAATATTTCTGACCTTTTTAAAATGTAGTATGGGATTATACCATGTGTGGAAGTATTTTTTTTTTTTTTTTGGTACTGGGGATCGAACTCAGAATTTAGTGCTTCCCAGGCAGGCACTTATGCAGTTGAGCTGTATCCCCAGGCCTAGAAGTAATTTATAAGGGCAGGAGAGAAGCTAGATACATTAGACTGTTATAATTTTCCTAAATTATTTGTACAGTAAAATGCCATTTTACTGTGGTAGCTAAAGATTCACCTTTTAATCTTATATTAATCACTGAAACATAACACAAAAGATAAAATAGATTGCTGAAAAAACAATAATAAAACATGATTAATCCAAGATAGTAAATCAGGAAAGGGGATACAATATCAGTAATGATAGTAAGTGAAATAGTGGAACATTATAAGGACAAGAAATCTCAGATTAAGAACAAAAGGCAAGACTCGATATTTGCTGTTTATATGAGACAAACTTTATAAAATAGGCCGAGGGTGGAACCTAGTCCTGCACCCAGTGCAGACAGAGGAGCCCAGACTTACACCTGTGGGGATGGAGGAACTGCCCTGCATGGTCTTCTCTGCCCGCTAACTAGAGCCCCATGGATTCTGTGCTCAGGCTGTGGCCACCCACCAACTCCAAGTCCACATTGTTTTGTTTCCTGTTGGCACCAGGTAGCAGAAACATGAACCAGCTGACAAACCTGATCATGGTAAGGTAAGCACTGGAGAATAACCAGCACCAGGAAGAAATAATGGACCTGGCAGCACTGGCCCCAGGAAAAGCCCACAGCTACTGCAAACTACAAAATTTGCATAGACTTTTACTCTGAAAGTGATTTCTTCATGGCAGACTAGAACTGGAGAAGCCCAGTGCAGTGGCTGCCATATTGCTAGAGAGTATTTAATCAGGCTTCATTTTGGGAAGGAGTTGTTGGAGACTGAGCCACAGAACAACTCCACTTCAGAGTTCCCTGTGTTATCCTCCCACGACAACTGGTTAAGAGGCAGCCATGGGAGACTGCTATACAGAGGATAAAGGCTAAACAGACTCCTTGAAAAGCTTAAGCTTAGGCTGAGTAGGGTAAGGGCTTTGCCCTTTGCAGTGAGAGGAGGCTGGATCTAAAAGTGTTGGCATTAAGTTCAAGAGTCTTGTTGAACCCAATCCCACTGCCTATATCCAGCAGAGATTAAGGGGCTGCTTGCTCTTCCCATCTACCAACATGAGCAAGGACATGCGTCAGCTTGCATGGGTTCCACAGTCTGGGGTGTACGGTCAGAGGGGCCCTGGAGCAGGCAGGGTACCTTGAAAACCTACAGGCCATAAACAAAGGTGGAGAAAATCAAAACTTGCTGGCTTCTAAGGCTGCAGATCTTGGAAAGGAACCACTCATTCAAACACATAGAGGAATTTTTAAATCAACTCATTCTTTTCTCTTTCTTTTTCCTTCATTGCTTTTTTGGGATTTGGGGTTTATTCTCTTTTTTCTTTTGCTCTTTTTAACTTTTTTTTTTGTACCAGGAATTGAATTCACGACTTCACACTTGCCAGGTAGGTGTTTATGCTGCTGAGCTAAACCCCCAGCCCTTTCTAACTTCTTGTTTTTCTTTTTTCCTTTGTTTTTCTCTCTAATTTTTTTCTTATTAATTTTCTTGTTGCTCTTATCTAATACCGTTAATTTTCTTTTATTCCTCAGTAGGATTCCCTTGCTCACTTTCTTATCCTCCTCATCTTCCAGTGAAAAATATTTTAAATTTTACTTTTCTTATTTTCTAGGTCCCCACTTGTATCTTTACTACTATAGTCATGAAGCTTTATGAATCTTTAAATAGTTAGATAACTCTACTATTTCTGTTGAACACTAGTCTATTATTAGTGGAGGTAAAGTTCCATTTAGTAGATATTTATTGTAGGTCAGTATTTGGTTTGTCTTAGTGTTTATCCTGTAATATTTTTTCCTATGGTTAACAGTGGTTCTTTAGAAATGGCTTGCTAATCAAAAGTATTCCAAGTTTTTCTTGCTTCAAAAAAGGAATTGGACAAGACCAACCAATAATGGTGCCAAAAAGTTTATTTGAAAAGTGTGGGGTAAACAGATGTGAGGGAAACCAGGTCTGCAGAGCAATCTTGAGCCAAACAAAGAGATAAAGAAGTTAAATAAAAAAATAAAAGTCCATACTGAATTCAGACATGGTGTGGGCTACTGTGCAAACTCACAAATGATAGAGGCTTTCCATGATGACCCTCCTTTTATACCATCTATATCTTGCAGGAGCTCGTGAGTTCTACACATGAGGTCCTTGCATTGCCCTTGAATCTTGTGATTGACAGATCCTGCTCACTTCCCCAGCCAGCTTTGCCATGGTCTATCTCCTGTAACAGGTAAATTATTGGCACATAGGGTATATAAATACCCAGTTTGTCCATGATTATTATTTCTGACTTTATTACTATAGGCAAGGTAACATAGATTTGCTGGTAATTGGTTTTCTCTCTACGCAAATCTAGATTGCCTTTATGTTATTAACAATACTGTAGCCCATTTCCATACAGGACCAAATACACTGTAGCCTCTTCTCCCAAATAAATGGAGGTGGTTGGCTTCTGGAACAGAGGCAAAGGCCTCTGTAGTTAACCATGACCAATGGACAATGCTGAAAGTTGGACATTAACTAAAGAGGTTACCGTAGTAGAAACAAAGTCTCCTACTATAATCATCCTGCAAACCTCAGCATAAAAGACAAACAAGATCAACAATAACAAATAGAAACATGGGAAGACAAGGTCACAAAACTCCTAGTTCCTCCCAAGCTGATTCACAGGACATCAAGGGGGAGAAATGCAAAAGCCACACAGCTGAATTATTGGAAAGGATAACAGAGGAGATAAAAAAAAAAAACTAAGGTGCTTGTCAACGCAAAGAACTAAACAGATAATGGACCTAATAGAATAATCAGCAGGTCTACAAGAAGACACTAATGAGAAGATAGTTGAAGTAAACGTAATGATATAAAACATGAATGCCAGCATAAAAAGAATTGGAGTTCATAAAAAGAGTACTAAACAGAAATTCGGGAGATTGAGAATTCTTTTGAAAGTATGGACAATAGAAATGATCATTGTGAGGACAGAGTGTTAGAGCCAGAAGACAGGGCTATTGTTGGTGACTAGTGAATGAGAGACCTTAAAAACAACAAGAGACTATGGCAAATGGATCCAGTGATTGGTAGATAATGTAAAGAAGACTAACATAAGATTTATTGGAATTACAAAAAAAAAAAAAACCCAGAAGATAGTACAAATGCTATTAAAAATACTGGCTACTGAAATAATAGTAGAATGGGAAAATCATGTAACATACAGATAAGTGATGCATGTAGAACTCTGGAAAGTCACAACTGAAAAAGAATATCTTCTTGAAACATCATAATCAAATTTCCAGAAGTCTAACCTAAGAACAGAATCATAAAAGTTAGAGAAAGCAACAAATCACTTATAAAGGAAAACCCATTAGAATGACAGAAGACTTCTTAATACAAAACCTCGAAGACCAAGAGTGCTTGGAGTGAATTGGTTCATGCCTTAAAACAAACCAACTTCCAACCTAGACTGATCTACCTGTAAAATTACATTTCAAAACTGATGGACAGATAAGGTATTTCTAAGATAAAGAGCACCTAAAAAGTTCATGATCACAAAATCAGCATTCCAAAAAACACTCAAGGATATCCTAGAAATATCCTAGAGATAATAAAAGCTGACAATGCCAAGATCCAATAGAGTTAATACACCAGGTAGGCTCAGCAATTATGTAGAAGGGGGAAAAAAAGCAGTAACAGGAAACAGTGCAATGACAGAAATAAGTCAGCATCCTTTAGTAGTAATTTTTGATGTGAATGGTATTGATTCCCCAACCAAAAGACACAGAGTGGCAGAAGAAATCATGGAACAAGATCCAACAGTATACTATATACAAGAGGCACATTTAACCCAAGAGAAATTCAGACTAAAAATCAAAAACAACATTCCATGCGACAGGAACCCCAAAGCAAGCAGCAATAGTTACCCCATAGTGCCCTAAAAAAAGAGATCAAAGTGCTGAGCAGAAATAGGCAAAATATTCCCTATTTTTAGACAAGTAGAACTAATATAGTACAAATGGCCATATTTCTAACACTAATACAGACTTAATGCAATCCCAATGAACAGTATTCTTCACAGAATAGGAGAAAACAGTCCCAAAATTCCTATGGAACAAGAAGGGAGCCAAGGTAGCAAAAACAATCATGGGTAATAACAGCAAAGCAGGAAGCATCCCAATCCCTGATTTTAAGCTCTATTACAAATCTACAGTGATTAACAACAGCATGGCACTGGCACAAAACTAAATATATGGATCAACAGAACAGAATAGAGGATGCAGAAACAATGCAAGCACTTTCAGCTATTTAATCTTTGACAAAGGGCCAAAATCAGACACCAGAGGAAAGAGAACCTCTTCAGCACATGGTTCTGGGAAAACTAGCTATTCACATGCAGAAGACTCAACCTAAACCCATATGGCTCCCTTGGACTAAACTAAAATCAAAATGGATCAAAGAGCTAAATGTTAAAACACACTTTGCTGGAAGATAAACGAAGTAAAACTTAAAGACATAGACATCGGCAGCTACTTTCTGAACAGAACCCCATTGTCACAAGAAATAGTACTGAGATTCAATAAAGGGGATTAATCAAATTAAAAAGCTTCTGCATAGAAAAGGAAACAACCAACAGAGTGAAGGGACAACCAATAGAATGGGAAAAATTTTAACAGCTATTACTCAGAAGACTAATGTCTAGACTATATAATGAACTAAAAACAAAACAAAATAAAAAAACACACACATATAAACCCCTCAAAAAACAGAACACAAAACAAAACACTCTCCTAAAATAAAAGAGCCGATTAAAAAATAGGAAACCGAAATAGACAATTGTCAGAAAAAGAAATACAAATGGCCAAATGCTCAACATCAATGGCCATTAGAGAAATTTAAATTAAAAACAACACTAAGATTCCATCTTACTCCATTAAAAATGACCATCGTCAACAAGTCAAATAATAACAAATGCTAGAGAGGCTGAAGGGGAAAAAGGAATCATTCTACATTTTTGGTAGGAATGTAAAGAAGATACAACCAGTATGAAAATCAGTATAGCAATTCCTCAAAAAACTAAAACTAGAAATTCCATTTGATCCAGTATTCCCCTTCTAGGTATCTTCCTGAAAGGATTAAAAACATCATATTATAGTGATGTATGCATATGCATGTTTATAGCAGCATAATTCATAATAACTAAATCTTGGACGTGATCCATATGTCCATTAACAGATGAATGGGTAAAGGAAATGTAGTATTTACACACAATGGAGTGCTACTCTCACGTAAAGAAGGAAAAAACTTAGTCATTTGTAGGAAAACGGATTCACCTTGAAGCTATAATGTTCAGTGAGATAAATCAGACAAAAAAGCTTAAATATCACATTGATTCCTTTATATGAGAAACCTAAAATATAAATAAAGAACAAACTAAAGGATTAAAAAAAACCTAGATGTAAAAGGTATCAAATGATTCTCAGCATGAAGATAGCTAAAGAAGGCAATAAGAAATCTTTCAAACATCTTTGAATCTAGGTAATTATAGTCAATTAAAATTTTCAGTGGAGAAGATATTTCAGAATGTTCTTATTGCAATAAAATTCTCCTAATGTAGAAGTAACCATTTTAAAGTGTTCAGTTTGGTATCATTTAGTATGCTTACAATATTGTGCAGATAAAAGGGTTATTTTAAATTTTACTTTTACATCTATGTAAGCACCACTATATGCCAAATATTAATAATGTGAAAATCTATAAAGACTTTTGTTATTTCACAAAAGGTCAAATACCAAATAGCCATCAAAGACTCACAGCCCTTTGTGTTTTCTTATGCCAGCAGACTTTCAAATTCTTTCAGCAAACATCAACAGATATGAAAGAGACTGTTAATGCCACCTCAGAGAAAAATGTAAACCCTCTTTGCACATTTTAATACATCAAATAAGGTCAGTGACCTACAGAGTGGATAATGTTCCCCAGACTTTCCAAGAAAGAATACTCAGAATTTCTAGGATAAATCTGATAAGTATTAGTATTGTTAGTGATAAATATGATATACTAAGTTGTGTTTTTTAATACTATGTAATTTAGTTTTGCAATATTTCAATCAATTAGCATCTTCAAATAAAAGAATACCTGGGAAAAATAGGTTGCTAATTGGGTGGGCAAAGATATACCAGGCAGGAAATAAGCAAAAGAACATTGATCTAGTTTCTTTAATTTAGAAAAATAGACCTCAAATGAAGGAGTACTTTCCAGAGATGAAGGGAGTACCATTGCCGTGACAGTGATGGGTCAGTTCCTTTTGAAGACACAGTGATCTTCAATGCCTACCTAACAAAGCACAGTACAACAGCTGAAGCATAACTGGCAGAACTAAAGGGACAAGTAGATAAATTTACTGTAATAATTGTTATTGAAAATTTTCATGTAAGGCCCTTTGGACATCTGATTCAGCATGTGAGCTCTCACACGGATCAAACTGGGGGGCTGGAGGTGCTGTGGAGAGAGAGGCTGCTGCGACCTTTTCATGAAGAATCTTACCTCTGGGTCTGTAGGACATGAGGGAGCTGGTCTCATGACGTAAGCAGGGCACCTTTGATTCTAGAGCCTCCTGTGGTCCAGCAATCATGGAGGGGCTCACAGATGTGGAAGGATGGGGATTCTCAGTCCTTCCAACTTTCAGGTGTGGTTAGTCCTTTTGACCATAAGGAGCCTTCCATTTCCCGTTCTGGGAATGTATTTTTTTTGGTCACAGTATAGAAAATGTGGGAAAGCTCTGTTTTATCATTTTAGTCCCTTATGCCCTCTGCACCTCCTTCCTCCTCCTGGTTTGTTCTTGTTGCTAAACACTGGCTGAACAGAACACTACAAGAGGTTAGGGTCTACATCTGTCAAGGACAGGAGGGCTGGGACAAACTGGGACTGTTCTTCAGCAGCCTTGGGTGCCATGGAGGGTCTGTCAGTGGCTACAAAGCTTTCCTGGAGGCCAACCTGGAAACATCTAAGGTTTAAGCCTTGGTCAGCTCTCAGTGCGTCTACCCAGGAGGGAGTGTTATGGGCTTTCTTAAATACGAGGAGAAAGATCTCGGCATAAATTTTTTTCATTCACATAATGAAAAATAAAATTTCTGAGTTCAGGAAAAATAAGGGGGATTATGACACACTGGAATCCTCTTGATGGAGGCCAGCCTTGAGAACAACTCATCAGAAATGCTGAGCTTGGAGGCCAAGAACACCAAGCTGAAAAAGACCTTCATCAGGTTAAAATAAATGTTGGGATATACTCAAGGGGAAACATATCTGAATATCTGCACTGTGAGCTGGAAGGCCTCATATCCCAAGGATTCACAGTCACTAGATGAATAGAAGGCATTCAGACTCATGTGATTGGAACCAAAACATCCTTAAAGTTACATTAGAAAAGAATGGTGACTGATCATAGGACTAGAGAAAGTGTAGGGTGAATATATTAGTCAAATTCTAACCACTGTAGAGAAATTTATGACACAAGCCACTTAGAAAGCAGATAGAGGATTCTTTTGGCTCATAGTTGTGGAGGTTAAAGTTCGAGATTGGATGGTGCCTATTGGTATGGACCTCTGGTGGGAGGCTTTTTTGGAATGAGTGTTCATACCTTCAGTAGGAAGGGAAGAAGGAGAGAGACCGATTGATTCTATAATCTCTTAAAACAGCAGGGTTCCAAAACCCTGAGAACCTCCCTATGTACCCCACCTCCTAAAGATTTCATGGTGTCCCAATGCTGCCACATTGGAGATCAAGTTTTTAATACGGGGCCTTTGGGGCACACTCAAGATCTAAACTATAGCATCTTTAGGAAATCTCAAAACTACTTTCATAAGAAGAAGAGGCTGTAAAGAATGAGAAAACAAATAGAAAAAAGATTGGTGACTCTAAAGCAGCAGCTCTCAAAGTTTTTCTTGTCAGGATCCCTTTATAATTTTAAAAATTATTGAGGAGGTCAAAGATCTCTGTTTATGTGGATTGAATCTATTATTATTTTGAATATCAGAAATAAGAATGGATAAATTTTAAGAAAAATATTTATTCATTATTGTTTTAATCAAAATACTTATATAATAATTTGCATTTATTATAAACATCATGAATTTTGAAATGAGCAACAAATTTTATTGAAAAATATTACCAAATTTCCCCCCCTAATAACAATATTATGTCTAATGATGTGCAAATTTTTTGAAAGTCAGGCTTAATAGAAGATAGCTGTATTCTCGACCTGTTCTGTAGTCAGTATGTATGTTTTAGTTCAGGTATATAAAGTATGTATGTTTTAGTTCAGGTATATAAAGAAAATTCTATCTTGCACAAATATATATTTGAAAAAGAGTGTACAATGTTAACAAGCTTTATAGATAGTTATTGAGTTTTAAAGGTAATTATCAGTATTCTTTATTACTACTTGAAATTATCTATTGAAAATTATCTATTGCAGGGTAGTTACAGTGTGGAATCTGACATTATATAAATACAATTTTCATATCTATTACATTGAACTTCATTGGACTATCATGCAGTTTGAAGAGTCTTTTTCATTTATGTGATTTTTAACATCATGTATTAGCCATTTGAGAATATTAGATCACTAAGTTACTCATTTTCCAAATTTTGACAGATTTCATGATAAAGTATCAAAATATTATATGTGTTGACAATGCCAGTGATTTAATCATAAAATCTTTAAATATTGGGAAACCATCAAGCTCTTGGAGTGAGAGTTTTTTCCAACATCAAATTTCACTTCAAAAGTTGAATTTTATCATTGGCAAAGACATGCTATCAGTTTTTGCTTAAGTGACAGACTTATTTTGCTTTTATGAGAATGTTTGCCAATATAAAAAAAATCTATAGTTTGTCAGTTTTTCTTTCAAGTGGAGAGAGTTTTCTATGAAAAAGTGGCTAGTTTAGCTTGCAACTCAATCAACTTCCCACATGCTTTTGCTCTAGATAATCATTATACTTCAGTATGAAACAGAAACATCTTGTATGGGTTCTCATTGTTCAGACAAAATACTAGATACCCAAAGTTAAAGGATGAAAGGTTTATTTAGTTCATTGTTCAGACAAAATACAAGATGCCTGAGGTTAAAGGATGAAAGGGTTTTTTAGCTAACAGTTTGTAGAGGTTTTTGTCTATTATCAGCTGGCTGTAAGATAGGGTGGCACATGGCAGAGGGGCAAGAGTTCATGGTGGCAGAAGACAGGAGCAAAAGCAACAAAAACAAAAAGGAGAGAGAAGGGACAAGCCTCTTGATGTCCTTTATAGTGTATGTAGGCTACCTGCCCTAGAGCAGCTGTAGCACTTGCATCTTAATCTCAGCATTGCACTGTGAATTAATCAAAAACTCTAGATGCAGCTGTCTCTAGAAAGCCTGCCTCCCATAACTGCATGAGGCTTTAAGGGCAGATCTAGACATAAACCATCAC
>PVJX010027375.1:0-24888 GCA_004027295.1 Dolichotis patagonum | reverse complement strand
TGGTTTGTTAGATTGCTACTTTGTATTGACTGATTTTATTTAAATCTGTTGTGATGGATAGCATCAAGTCTAAGAGTATAGGCAACTACACTGAAGATGACAAGATTCACTAAGATATCCACTCTGGTTTGATTATTACTTGCTTTTGAAGTCTTATAATGTCTCTAATGCTTCGTTTTTATTAATGTTGTTATATACTGCTGAGACACCATGGTAACCGTTGTAGATCACCTTGTATTGTGGTTTTATGTGACTTTTCTGCCTCATGCTTTTCTAGGAATTGTTTTGCTTTATCTTGTTTTGTTTTGCTTTTCCTGCTAATACAGTAATGATAGATATGCATGTAGAGACTCATGCATGTGTAGAGCTTATAAACAGTTTACGAGAACCAACTATATAACACATGTTGAAATGAACAACTACTTTGAAGAAAAAGAGATACTACAATACCCAGTGCTGATTCCATAATGTCATGACGTGAAGTCCAGCAAAACTATCACTCTTTGTTCAAAGCGATCTTAGCTTGCTTTGCCTTGTTTAAGTTCAACAGACATTAAGGTATGGACAGCTGTTTTGAGGAGAATGAGAGACACTATGACAGCCATTCATGGCTTCCCTAATGTCTGGTCTTGAAGACCTGAAATGCCCTCCTCGTCCTGCTCAGATCAATTCCATACTAGCTTGTTTCATGTGAATTCCCTATATGTGACAATATGGACAACTATTTGGAAGAAAACAAGAGTCAATATGATAGAGAGTGAATATTTCCAATTGTCTAGTTTTTAAATTTATGTCTCTTACATTGCTTTCTTGTGATCCGCTTTGCTCTGTTTTGTTGTGTTTAATTCTACCGTTTTGATATAATTGCATGTATGTTTGCATGGGTAAGATGGATGACCATATTGCTGTTTTTGTCAGATTGTGGAGCAGAACTGTTAACAATCTCACTGTTTCAATGTCTACTTTACATGTTTTAACTTTGTAAATTGAACAACTATTTCCAAGAAGTCAGCATGTAATTTGTCAAGCAATAATTTCTTAGGATTTTTTTGTTGTTGTTCTTTTCCTTTTTTCCTTGGAATACTGTATTGTTCTTACCCTGTTTTGTTTTGTTTTTTTCTCTTTAAATAAAATTATTTATAAAAAAATTTAAAAAAAGAAATGCATATATTTTTTATTCACTTGGGTGATGAATATATCTTGGAAGAAAATGTACTTAGTTTTGGTGAAAAATGTATCTATTCTGTTTAAATGTTTACATATTAACTAAGGGTAAAGTCAATTCATATGACAAGGAATATCTAAGAGTTAGAACTCATTTTATTAATACATTCATTAGTAAACTCATAATAGAGCTTTAAGTTATGGAAAATATTTTAAAAGTCTGCTTAGATTAGGTTCATATCTGGTCTTGGTACAATGCTTGTCTGGACTAAGTTCATTTCATATCGATATGAAATACATGATTAAAATCCTTTTGGATATAATTTTCATGCAATACAAATCAATCTTAAAAAGTTTTGATACCTATTGAAGTACATACATAGCCATGTAAGTCAACCACACTCAACACAATTTTGATACAGAACATTTTCAGCAGGCAAAACCGTTCCCTCCAGCCTTTGCAGTGAGTCTCCTTCCCAAGCCTAGCCTCTGGAAACCTCTGATCCACTTTCCATCAGTCCAATTTTATTTCTGCAAAGGGTTTATATCAGTCAAACCATAAAGCACATAGTTGCTTGATACTGGTTCTTTTCACTAGCAAAATGTTTTTAAGAATGATCCATGCTATCGTTCTCTGTAGCATCAGAGCATGAATGTGCCTCAATTCATGTATTTACTCGCCCGTTATGTGCATTCATCTCCAGCTTTATCATGTTAACTAATACCATTAGTATAACATTCACAGACACCTTTTCATGTAGATCTATTCTGTCATTTTTAATGGATAAATAAGTAGGAGTGGAAATGCTGAAAAATCATGTGTCTATCAGAAATTGTGCATTTCAAGCTGATTTTCCCATTTCCCTTCATACTAACAAGATGAGGGTCCCAGTTCCTCCAAAATCATCACCAGGACTTGATAGTATGTCTCACTACTTTTAGTTAATCTAGTTAGTGGTGGAATGTTTCAATGTGGATTAATTTACACTTTCATGACAAGAAATAACAAAAACATATTTTATTGTGTGTACTTACTGTGAAGTGCTATTTTAATACTACAAATTTTATTTTTTAAATGGTGTTGTAGCTCTTCTAGGGTTGCAGGCATTCTTTGCACATTCTTTGAATATTCTGGATAAGGTATTTATTAGATATGTTTTCAGAATAATCTTTTAAAGAGCAAAAATTTTAACAGATAAAGGCCAGCTTATCATTTTATTTCATGCTTTTTAGATGTTCATTTCTTTGCTTGTTATGCCATCTGTCTTTATGGGTACAATTATATAATAATATTTGAAATTTGTTGTTCTTTTTTTGTTCTTTTTCAAAATTGCCTGTGTAATGTTTAGTTGACTTTTCTGGTGTGCTTTCAGTCATTTAAATAAGTTATTTAACTATCAATAATTTACACAGTTTCTAGGGACACTGTTATTTTTTCTTTGGTCTTTAAAAGCATTATGTGTGCATTTATTTCTGCCTTACTTTAGGAGTTTCTCTTTATCCCTGGTTTCCAATACTTTGACTCTGAAGTGAGCACTTTCATAAAAGTATATATATTAAGTGACTGGATTATGATTTTCACTAATTTTGTTTCCTAACAGTTAAATTTAAAAGAACTGCTATTCTTCAATGTTTAAGGAACATATATCATAACTTGTGGTTATTACCTTTTCTCTCTCAAATGATTTATTCTGCTTCCTATTAAGCTAGTACTTATTTTTTATTTATGTAGTTCTAAATATTTAAGCAGAAAAAACCATTAAACATCACATCACATACAAAGAAACTTCTATTACAGTGTTAAAAGTTTTCCTTTCTTTCTTTTTTTTTTTTGTTGTTATTAAACAGTTATACCAAATAGCAGGAGAGATTTAGGCCCATAAATACTGTAACATTTTTAAACGAGACATAACAAAGATAAAAACTATATTGGAGTAGTTTGGAAACTAAAATAAAATCTCAAGAATATAAGCCATAAAGAGAAGAAAAATGGCAAATTAGGCTAGAGAAAATTTTGCTAGTATGATTTCTTAAAAATCCACTATATTTTGGGGATGCTTAATAAAAGTGCCAGATTTCTTATACTGTTCAGTATATAAAGATCCAGATTCAGGAATATTCCTCAGATTCAGTTGAATCAGAGCCACTCAAGATTTGGCACTAAAGCAAAAATTCATGCTTATGTTTGGCTGACAAGCTCATTTAAAGACAACTTCTACCTTATAAAAACACACACTGACCTAAAAATTGGCAAATGGCAAAACTCAGTATCTTTAATAAGTGGGAAAGTTTTCTGCCAAGATAAAATATAATTATAATAATGACAGTGTGAAAAACTAGGATAGTTACAGTTATTATACAGCCAGTAGTGGACAATGTTTCCACTTTTACATTAAATTGAACGCTATAAATCTTATTTCAGCAATAACAGTTTCATACTTTAAATATAAAGAGCTTTGATTCCTCTTTGAAGAGATTTTTAAACTAGCTCATCAATTTACAACATCAAATTTTCTAATTCTCCATCACAGGGTTTAAGAAGGCCAAACAAAAAGGTTGAAGGGGAAAGAAAAGGAATGTTTTCACTCACAGGGTGTAAAATTGTAGCCACCTGCACAATGTTTGCAGTGCTACTAACAAAATGAAATGTTTAAAATTAAGTGCTTCCTTCTATGCTCTGCAGGGAAGTTTATTCATACAGTAAGCAAGGAAATTCCCAGCCACTCTCCATTCACTTAGAGGCATGCTAAATATAACTCTGAAACACTCTCCATGTAAGAACTTATTCAGAACATGAAAGAGTGGTTGGTTAACCATAAGAAAAAAATCATAAGGGTGAAACAGCATGAAAAAAGTAAAGTTGGAGCCCATGGGGGCACCTAGTTTTGCTGCAAGGCTGATCTCAACATGTAACTTGAAGACACCCAAAACCAACAAAGAACACCACCTTATATCTGAGTAGTACTTGGAAATTGTTCACTTGTGAATTTATTTTAATTTTATTATTATTTATTATCTTTTGCACAGGAATAATTATAAATGTCACTAAGAAACATGGTTGAGATTTTATTGTGAATGATTGGCTAAGAATAATAGCACACTGAAGAAGGTCTAATCAGAGTTCCTGCTTTCTTCTTTACTCAACACTACTGTTTCCTTAATACTTCTAAATATGCACCAGGTGATTTCTTCGTGACAGATTCACTTCTGTGAAGGGGATGGTACCATGTTTTTAAAATGTTGCATATGATGAATACAATAATGTAAACAATTTGTTCCTCAAGATACATTAGATTGCTTCTATTGTACTCTTACCACTACATTTCCTCTGGTGTGTAGTACGGACTTTTTAAATGAATGGTCAGAGAAAAGTTAAATATATTCTTTAAAGGATCATTGTTGTTTGCATGGCTTGGTTTTCAAAGTAGAGGAAATTATTTTATTCAATGTCATCATTCCAACAGGTAGGAAAGATCAGGTTCCCAGTAACTATTTGTTGCTTTAATGTATATGTTAAGTCAAATGGATAAACTAATTACTATAATACAATGTTTACACAGAAAATGTAAATTTCTGAAGAATAAAATAGGTAAAAATCTTTCTTATATTAGTATTGATAAAGTAATATTTCTTACATGAAAATGGACACGGTATTTGGTCACTTAAAACATCATTACCACTTTCAATAGTAACAAAAAGATTATTTTAATCTCAATACTTTCCTTTAATATTCTGCATGTCATTTAAATTATGAGTAACTATTCTTTCTTAAAATATGCTTACTAGTGGATGTTTGCAGTAAATAATGATAACATTCATTTTATGTACATGCATGTATTCATTGGTATATTTATACAGCATATCTTAATTATTTTAAATACTCTTTGATCTCTTTTCCTGTTTTTGGCCCTCTACTTGTAGCTTCTCATTTGTAGAAGATCTGTATTTGTATTATGTGTGTTTTATTTTGCTCTTTAAGTTATTTGTATTTGGTTTTTCAACAAGATACCTAATTCATTCATTTACATTGGAGATGTTGGTGATTTTTTTGCTTTTTACCAGACAAAACATATTTTTATAAATAGAGAAAAAACTTCTTAAAAGATAATTCCTTAAAAAAAACTATTATTATATTTTTTAAAAAATTTTCTCCTTACTTGTAAAAACATATATTTGTCCTTTTGGTAAAAAAAAAAATAATAATAATAAAATCCCAAAGCCAAAATATCAGCAGCCATCTTCAAATATTAATGAGTAAATATCTTGTTTGCATCATAACAATATTTAAAGCCATTTCATTCATTGTTGACATATTTTAATTACTATTAATATTATTTTATACTTTTAAGGGACAAACCATAATCAAACGTCTCTGAAGCTATGTACAAAGAAAAGGTCAACTCAGAGTTGTTACTGACTAGGACGATGCTATGGCTGAGATATAAACTGTCCCCCAAAGTCTTACGCATTGCGGAGATGAGGCTTCCCAAAGGTGACTGGATCGCATTACACAACCCAGTGGATTAACAATCCACTTAAAGTGTATAGCTGAATGTGCTTTTTGGAAACAGAGCCTAATTAGAAGAAGTGAGTCACTGCCAGTGCAAGCCGGAAGGGCATATTCTTGTAACTTATAGACCCTTCTGTCCCTTTGACTGGCTTAGGTTGAGAAGTTTTCCCCAACCAAGTCATTCCATCATGTCACCCCTGATTAGGAGCCAGCCCTCTGAAACTGTGAGCCAAGAGAAACCTCTTTTCCTTTAATGTGTGAATATCAGGTATTTTACCCTCATAATGGCTAAGTGACTAAGACAGATGCTATCAGAATATGGCGACATCTGAGGCTGGTGATGACCATGAGATTGGTTGGCACTTTATGGGTTGACTTGGCACAAATAATCAGTCTACAGCCACAGGTATGTCTACTCTGAAACAGGGATGTTTAATTTAGGAAATACTATTGATTGAAACCTACTAGAATATTCTTTAAAAAAGGGTTCATTGCTGCATCTAAAAAATACAAACATAAACAGTGCTATTAGCTAAGTGAAGAACAAACACTAAGGAAAAAATGTAGCAGGAAACAGGGAATAAATAAAGATAACTATTTTCTTCATTTTCATTTGTATCAACTTAAATTAACATATTCAGCTTCACTCGTCATAGTCTATTTTGAAATGTTTCACGTCCCATTTGCTGTTAACATTAAATTGTAATGAGAGGGCTTTTACAAACTAAAATTAATGTAATTTGCCATGTAGTCTCATTTATTTTTAAAAGAAACAATGAATTCTAGCTGCCAAATTATAATTAAGGAAAATGGTATCAGACTAAAGAAAAGTTTGTCTCTTGACACATTTTCTGAAAACGATCAAATTTTTTTCATGACAAGCTGGAACTAGAGTGTTAGCAACTCAACCTGGCTTTGTTATCAGTCTCAGAGATCTGGATTATAGATGATCATCCATGTATTTTCTATATGTAGTCCTGCTGGCTGCTTATGGTTTAAAATGTTCTTTTTATTGGTAGACGTATTGACCCCTATCTTGGACAAGCCCTTACCACCCAGGTTTTCATTTAAGTCCTTAAATCATAAAACAATATCCTCAAAGGAGAACATTAGAAGTTTCTGAGCATGCTTTTTACTCATGACTGGCAGATGCACTCAAAATGAATCCTAAGAGGGGTGAAATCACAAAGCCCATGTGACAAAAGATATACCAAAAGCTTGAGGATTTATCCTTAAAATATTGAAATTCAATTGTGAATGCATGGTTTATTTATGCTGATTTATTTCCTGGCTGCATTGTATGTATGCTAAGTCTACAGGGCTTAGGACAAAAGACAGTGGCTTCTTTTCTGTATATTTTAATATTTTTTCTACATCAGTTGTCTGTGTTGATAAGACTGCTGACTTAAAATGAAAAACTAAAAAAAACACCCACACAATGTGTATAAGCCAACTGTCCTCTCATCCTTCTTTTAATTGGCTCAGAGAGCTGGATTTTCAGGGTGTATGGGAAAATTATTCAGTAGTGAGAAGCAGAAAAATTTTTGTATATGCCAATAAAGGAAAGCAAATCAACTTTAGTCACAATGAAACATCACACATCTACATAATACATGATGGTCGAAGACAGCTATAATATAATGGGCAAAGAGAACTCTCAATAAAATATATTGTACGTATGTCATAAACACTGCAGTAGCAAGCTATGTAGAAATGAATTGATTTTTATGTGGAAACCCATTATAACAAGAACAAAATACCACTGCACAGACTAAAATTGTACTCCTATTTATATAGATGCTTATGCGCTGGGAAAACTCAGAGATGCAGCTAAGGTTTGTAGCTTTATAATCTTCTTACACATTTACACACATTACTGATTGTTTCTGAATTTGCTAAGAGTTGTATCTAGGAAATGAGAAAAAATAATTATCAAAATGTTACTTGAAGGGTTGGGGAAGAGGAGGTTTGATCAACGCATACTGAGTTACTCTTGGTTAGGATTAAGAAATTTTGGCACACTACTGAATAGGAGGATGACCACAGATAGCAGCAATACACTGTATATTTCAAAAAGCTAAAAGAAAGGAGTTTGAATTTTTATAAAGAAATAATATAGTACTTGAGGAAATGAGTGTGTTTGATCTACCTTAAATATTATATATTTCTGTATATTTTATATACATATATCAAAACACTCCATGGTACCTCATAAATATGTATAATTTTCTTGCTTTTACATATCAGCTAAAAAATAAAATGACATTCAAAAACAGAAACTATACCCCGAGAGTCTGAATTAGCAAAGAAGTTCTGCTCCTTGCCTGTTAAGCCTTTTTCTCTGACTTCCAAGTTTATTCTTTCCTTACACAAGTGATGAGAAAGAATATATGGATCTTTCTAATAGGTGGCAAATTCCGCTACTGAGCACATCATTCAACAGTGCCATTTCCTCCCTGTTACTCCCTTTGATGGGGAAAACTAACCACTATCTATATTATAAAAGTGAATGCAGCCATAAGTGTTACAAGCTCTCTTTCAGGTGACATACAGGACACAACCCACATTTCAAGAAAAGTGTAGTGCTGTAGTTAGTTGAGATTTCATAAGTTCATGATATGAAGCCTTTCTCTTGGAACTGATGGTTGAAAAAATGGAGCTTACTAAGTACATTTAAAACATAGACTGTTTTTTACTCATTATTTCATAAAAATGCTCTAAGTTAAAGACTTGCTTCTACATAAGAATGAAAGTATATACACTCTTTACTGAGAATGTTTCATATTTCATTAGAAAAAATGAAGAACCACACAAAAGAAGTTAATTAAAATGCCTTAAATATTTTTCTAGTGGGATATATTAACAGTATCTAAGAATTACGTTACAGTGGTAAGGTATAAATATAACATGGTAGAATAGTAACAACATAACTCAGCAAGCTCAAAGCAATCTTTCTGCATCCAAATACAGTGAATACCCAGCAGGGAATGGCATTTACAACAATTTGCTTTCCAATTCTAGGCAGGTCCTATCATATTTATCTTTCATTTCACTGAGCGCGATCATGATGCAAAATAATGTGCTCTGTTGTTTAGAAAGGGTTAAGTTATCGCTTTTGTGAGCCATTAGTTCAAGATTTATTGGAGGAGTTAGTAAGTCTGTAGTCCAATATGTGGTGATTGAACAAGGACCATAGGTAGAGAGACAGGGAGAGGAAGAGAGCAGAGGCAAATGACACCCCTAGGGCTTTACAACATATGGCCCATCAGTCAAGGGTCAAGCCCCCTCGCAAATTGCGTGCACTTTACATAGCCATCTGCATCAATAAATTACTACTCTCCTGTAGCCAAGCACTAATGCAGACGCAAGAGGGATCAGTCCCACTTACAAATAAACTGTTTTATTTATTCTTGCTCACTTCAGCCCCACACTGCAACCCATCTTTTCCACACTAGAATGTCTTCCCATAGTCAGGGTAACCCACGCACTAATTCTTTCAAATATACTTTGGTCTTTTCCAAATGAATGGAGAATGTTTTAGATCGTAAATGAGCTACAGCAAGGGAAGCATTTGAGAATATCTGAGACACTGAAGTCAATGGGAATATGAATCCTTTCCCTCCACTAAATCAGCAGTCTGTCTGCCAATTCCCTGTCCAGTAGCTGGCTTGCTAATGACAACTTTCTGTAATGCTGTATCTCGCATGCTTAGACATGGTCTACTTACAAAGGAAGACTGTCAGCACTAAAGCAACTATATATATATATTTTTTTTTTGGTACTGGGGATCGAACTCACGACTGCGCACTTGCAAGGCAGGCGCTTATGTCGCTGAGCTAAATCCCCAGCCCAGCAACTATATTTTTGATTAACACTTATAGCAAGAAAGATAGAAACCTATGGTCATGGGCATGTTTAAATAACATACAAAATAGATTTCCACCCAGATTTTGTATAAATTCAGTAGTTAGGATCATTGCATAATTTGTCTTTTATGTTTCAGTATATTTCAGTGTAATTATACAAAAGTTTTGAGGTATAAGTCTCATAAATGTTTTCATAATGATGAAAATATTCATACCTCTTGACAAGCAACAAAAAACAAACACATCTGAAAATACAAATTTTGATGTGTGTCATATTTTACCCCTCTGCAGAGTTGCTTTAAAAACCTTGTTTTCACTAACGCAGGCATTAAGTGGGAGCAGAATTGGGAAAAGACAAGGAAGCAAGAAGAAAGTAAGGTAATAGAATATTCGAATGCCTAGTTTGAACAAGGATTATGGCCTTTACACTAATCACTTCATTGAATTATTTCACTACTCTTCTGATGTGGATTATTATTATTATTATTATTATTATTATTTTACTGTTGACAAAAGTAAATATAAGGCAAGACGAAGATATTTTCCCAAGATCACACAATGAGAAAGGTAGAACAGGGGTTTACACACAGCTCTACCTGGTTCAAAGTTTACCACCACCCAACTTTCCTAGAAAAAGATAAAGTTAGGTGAGAACTGTGACATCAAATAGTGGCTGCAAAGTCATGGAACCCTAGGAGAGAGAATGTCATTCTCTGATGTCCTGTTCAAATTAGCAGTTACTCGAACTTCATCTGTAATTAGTGACTCTCACTGGAGACAGGTCTTTAGACTATGGCTCAGAAATGATGAGGAAGGGCACAATTCAGGAAGAAAAAATGACACACAATTCAAAGGAAGGCTTAGCTTGAGATTACAATAGCTCAGATGTGGATGTAGCCAGGGATTATCGGTCAGGGATTATCAACATCAATACTAAGTTTCCACTCACCTGTCTAGAGAGCTGGTAGAGAAGATTCTGAAGTATGGCTAGGAGTGTGGGGAAAAGACACTAAGACAAATTGACTTAGGAATCAACAGGATGGGAAAAAGAGGACTTTTAAAGAAATCCCTGGACTTGTTAGGATATTCTTCAATTTATATGAAAAAATTTGCTAGTTTGTCTTCATGTATTGTAAGGTCGGGTCAGATATTTCTTATGGAATATACAGAGTAGCTTTACATATTCCAAAATATTCAGATATAAATACCCATGAAGGAATTTTTCTTATGGATTGGTGTGTGTTAAAATAACAAAGTTAGATTCCCATAAACCCTATGGATTTCTTTAAATGGGCCAAAGTAGTCTATTGATGTGAAACTTAATTAATTACCTTTTAAATTGTGAGCAAATAGGCACAGACATGATTTAGTATGAGAAACACAGATGTGTACCTCACATCTGAGATTGAACTGTAGTTCGTGAAACTTATTAGAGTGGACACAAGACCAAATTCCTTTGATTTAGATGGAAAGCATACAGTAAGATTTGCATTGTAATGGATCCATTGACCCCTGGTCAAGATGGAATTGTCAATAGAAGTGTCTTATGCATGGTATGAATCATATCTAATGGTTCTATTAACATCATATTGAGATTGAAGTCTCAAGAAGCATGACTAAGAATAATGGGAATGGAAGAAGGGTTTATTTATTATTTTCATTTCATTTCTGTAAGTGTATTTTTCCACTTTCATATCATCTCTCACAGCAAAAAAGCAGGCAATGAGATACTTATTAAAATTATATTAAAGCACATAAACTTGTAAACGGCATCCAGTTTTAAAACAGATGTTATATTCTTCACGAAAATCAATGCCCTAATGACCTACACCTTAAGGAATCAGGAAATGGAGGAGTAATGCAAAGAAGAGTAGACAGAAGAGAGAAAATGAAGCACATTCTGCTATTCCTGCCTCTCTCTCGTATTGTGCAATCTTAAGGCAAGTGCTTCTATTTGCCTCCCAGACTCAATAGGAAAATGAGGGTGATGTGGGGACCCTTCTTTCCTGTCATGGGGATGTAAGTTTGAATCAGAAAACATAAATGATGCTTCTGGTGTACATTAGAAGAAATCGGTTTTAAGTTAAAATAATTCTTTAACAATGTCTTATTTTATTCCATCAGATTAAGTGACCCAGTTCAGTAATTGAGCAGTAAAATGGGCAATCATTAATCCAGACAATTTTCTAATGGCTCAGGGTATTTCTGAAGGAACAGAAGTAGAGGTTTTATATAGTTATCTACCTGAAGCAATAATCATCCATATGTGTCATTTTAATTTAAAAGATGTTGAAATGACTACATTCCTCATCTATTTAACAGTTAAACAAAAAGGCAGTTGTCTTATTCGTATTTGTCTGAAGTATTACAATGATTTAGAAAAGAAATGATTCAGAAACACAGAGAGCAGTAAAGGGACAAAGAGAAAAAATCCTTTTCCCTCCTGCATGTGTGACTATATGCTACATATAGTCATATATAAAAACTATGATTTTGGAAGATCGCAAATGTTGATGGACGATCCTGGCAATAAACAAATGAAAGTACCATAGAATCTTTTAGAAGGATCAAATAGAAAAATTGAAAGATATGTATAAATATGTATATGTATATGTATAAATATAAAATTATCACAATTATTATTCTGCCATAGGCTGATAGTAAATCTAAGTAAATAATAATACATCTGCATGGAAACTACAGCCATTTTGAAAATGCATAACAGCAAAAGCAGAGATAGAAACTGAATCCAAACATTCTCATGTAAAACAGTAGTTGGACAAAATGAGTTTGGCATTAAAAAAACAAGGTTAAAGACTCATTAATAAAACTGAAAAGTGGAATTTTCCATGAGTCTTTTTTGCATTCAGTTTTGACCTAGATCAGGATCTAGAAACAAATGATCTATTTTTATAACTAAATAAATAACTTTTGCTTAAATGTTTAGAAAAAATCATAGTGTTTTTTATGTTACAATTAGTGAATTTGAAATTGAAGAAATACAAATTTTTAAAAACTGTCAAGATAATAGCTTAAAATTTGGCTTTGCCTCATTTAAGCCATGCCTGCTTTGTGTAAGACTTTTTCTACCACCCTAAATCATAATTTTACATTTCCATAACTTATTTGATGAGTCTATAGTTCATTTTCCAACTGGTCCTACCAAAGTCCATGGTATATCACCATAAAGTAGGAATAAAAAGAAAGAAAAAAAAGAAAAGAACTTCCATTTAGTTATGGTGCTATCTGAAGAAGTCCATTTAAACATTGTGTCTCGTGTTTCAGGTATAAAATAGAGATAATATAGATATAGGGCTAAATGAATAATTAAAGTATTCAGAGTGGCACTCAATTCACAGGAAAGACTCAATAAAGGTTAGCTATCACCGTCACCATCACACTCATCACATACATCACCATCACATCACCACCATCATCGCCATCAACTTCAACTCAGCTCCCAAAGATTTACTATAATTACCCAGGCAGAGGGAGGTTCTGAGTTACCTATTTCATATTCCAGCTTTGACTTATGATGCTAAGGGACAATGATTAACATATGTATGACATTCCCCCCATTGTCTTTAAGACTCTTTAATTTTACATATTTTCCTAGGGATTTTTTTGTTACGTATTTTTAGATTTGAGTGAGTGTGTCCGTGGTCACATGTGTGTGTGTGAGTATGTACCTGCTCCAGGAGAGGGGGGTGATTATTCTCTATGTTCAGGCTCAACTGATACTGCTTTCCCCAGGAGTGCCCTTGGGATTTCTTCAGTAGTCATATATTACTTACAGGAATGCACAGCCAAGGTCCATCTAAAGACTTTTATGGAGAGAAGGATCCTTCATTGTGAATGCACATCTCCCAGCACACCGATCAGCCCAAGTACCCATTTGTGAGTACTTTATGCTGTAAAAATCTGGTTCCAATTGATCATTTAACTCAAAACTATTTTCTCTCCTTGCAAGTGTCTGTGTATTTGGGCATGAAAATGATGCTATTTTTCAATTTTCAAAGCACAGATTTCAAAACAAAGACAAAATAGTAGCAGGATCTTTGGACATCTTTTACAATCAGTGGACATTATCTACAAACTATGGCTTCAGTGGAGAATTTCAGTGTGAGCTTGGATATCCTCCGGCTACTGTATGATGATGGAGTGGTGATACATTTGTGTACAACCCTAATGGCTTTGTGAAATATTTATTTTCCAACAAAAGAACAAATACATAAATTTGAAGTGGCAAAATGATTAAGTGGGCACCCTAAGCTACTATTTTTCAGAGGATGTGAAATTAAGAATATCTCAGGTTTTTTTTTATTTTAAGAAAAAAAGGTAAGAAAAAATTTCACAATAAGATGATAGGAAAATAACAATAGTTGTATGTTGCATATTATTATCTTTAGAGTAACTACTGAGCACAATATACAGGCATAAAACATTCTCCAATCAGTATTAGCACAAACCTTTTTCTGCTCTTCTCCTTTTTTTTTTTTTTGTTTTTTTGGTAATGCATATCAAACCTATGGCCTCACGCTTGCCAGGCAGACACTTACGCCACTGAGCTAAATCCCCGGTCCTATATAAACCTTTTTCTATGAACTAAGAGAGATAACTAGCATAACTAATTTGCATTTTTCTTCCTTTTTCTTTCCTTTATTTCCCCTTTCCCCCATTCTAGTTCCTTTGTCCTTTTAAATAATTTCTTCCCATTTCACAATATCTACTGTACATTTTAGGCCTTATTTACTTTCAGTTTATCACACAAGGGAGACAATATGATGTTTACACGTGAGTCTGATTTATTTCACCTATGAGTATAGTCAAGTTGCATCCACTTACCTTAAAAAGTCTAAAATTTATCCTTCTTTATGGATGAGTAGTACTCCATTGTATAAAAGTATTACATCTTTTTAAATCCATTCTTCCACTGGTGGGCATTTGGGCTGTTTCTAAGATTTACATTTTGTATTTAGCTATTACATATTGGTGTTATGATGTTTTTAATTTTTCTGTGAGGATTTCCAGAAGGAGAATAACTTGGTCGAAAGTGACCTTTAATCCTAGCTTTTTGAGAAATTTCCATACTGATATCCACAGTGGTTTCACCAGCCTGCACTCCCATCAACAGTGGAGAAGGGTTCCTTTTCCCCCTCAGCCTCTCCAGAATTTGTTATTGGTTGATTTCTTGATGATAGTCATTCTTTCTGGAGTGAGATAGAATCTCAGTGCTCTTTCAGTTTGCATAACTTGAATGAACAATAACGTAGAACATATTTTCATATTATTTATTTCCCATTTGTATTTATTCATCTGAGAAGTGTGTATTCACCTCAGATGCCCATTTTTGGATTGGGTCTTTGAATTTAGGTGGGGGCTGAGTTTTTTCAGTTCTTTATATGTTCTAGATACAAATCCTTTGTCCGAAGGACAACTGGCTAAAATATTTTCCCCTCTGTTGTTTCTCTTTTCATTCTCTTGTATGTTATTTTGATGTGCAAAAACTTTTTAATGAGATGAGATCCCAGTTGTTGATTTTTTGAAGTATTTCCCGTGTAGTTTGAGTTTTTCTCATGAAGTCTCTGCCTACCCTATGTCCTCAAGATTTCTACCTACTGTCATCCAATAGATTTATTTTTAATATTTAGATTTTGATCCATTTTGATTTTAGTTTAGTGCATGGTATTCGACATGGGTCTGGTTTTAGTATGTCAGTTTAAAGATATTTCTGAGTGCTCTAAACTTCTCTCCCATCTCGTTACTGTAAGTGATGAAATCTGAAATGTATTCTTTGGAAACAGAGCAGCCAAAAGTTTTTGCTACAGTTCTATTGACCTTGTCCTAACAACTGTAATGAACTCTCTGAAAAATGCATGTGCACACACACATGAATGAAAAAAGCAACATGCATATCTCTGTATGGTAGCCTGTCATTGCCAATATACAAACAGTAATGCTGTCATTTCAAATTAAAATATACTCATATATAAAACAGACTCTCCAGAACCATGTATTAGGCTGCAATAAAAGCTCCTTTTTTATGTCATTTCCTTAGAGAATGGACTGCACAGTGTAACAATATGTCTTCTTTTTTCAAGAGTAAACATCATTTTAAAAGGTCTATCTTTAGTCTATAGAAAAGTTTTACAACTTGTCCCAATTCAAAAGGCCTTTGGAGAGAATATAATCCTTCCTTTGGATCTAGTTGTGTCTGCTTTCCTAAGTGGCTTCCTCACGGGTAAGGCTGCTTCTGTGATCCCTCATACCCGTGAGTGTGTATCTCTGTCTCTGTAACTGGTTTTATTTAAAGTGAAGCACCTCACTTTATTGCAGATATAGAAATCAGAGGCAGGTGTACAAGGAAATTTCTTTCCAATATACACTCTTCATCTCGAAATACGTCCTCTGACATGTGAGAGGTCTGTCGGAAGCCATGAGCCCCGGAGAACCTCACCTCATCTCTCCTATACTGATAGCCTCTCAATGACATTCTTATGAAGCCAAACTACCAATAGGAAGCTTCAAGGAGATCAAATAGAAGGCTTTCTTCATGGTCACTGCTGACTACAGCCCTACTCTCTATCCCCTTACACACAAGGTCATCTCCAAAAGGAGAGATTGCTCAGAGAGGCATTGCTCAGAGCAGTGAGAATATAAAGGATGAACACCACACAATTATTAGGTTGTTACAACACTTCAGGGACTTGATTTTTTGATTTATTTCCAGTCCATCCTACAATTATCAAATAATTGTTCAAACCGCATATTCCATTTGACTCTGGACATCTAACCTGTGCTCCCTCGAATAAGGCATTTAACCCCCATAGGCAAATTCCCTTGCTGAATATAACACAATAAAATACTTCTTTGGCTAAATCTCCTTTGTGCTGTACTACTTAATTTTAAATAATACACTTACTACAATTTGTAACAGTGAATTCACTTGACACATTTTTGAAGACTATTTGAAAACATGATTTTAAAGATCACAAAAAGTTACGTCAAGTTTTCCTGAGTTTAACGTAAATCTTTGAACAACTTGGCTGATTGATTGCTCAGAATAACTGGTCCCCTCCCCTTCCTTTCAATTTCACAGGAATTAAAATCCTGTTTAGTTCTGCTACAGAGTATAATCGCCTCAATTAGAGATCAATGTGTTATTTCAATAAGTTAAAGAACAAATTATAAGATATTTCTTTCATTTCTATCATACTTATGTAAAATAATACATTTGATAAATTGGAAGAGCATTCAAATTCCTCTCTTTACCTTCAAAATCCACAGATCGACTGCTCAACAATATCTTATCCCACTGCTTTGAAAACTTCCTTTTCTTTCTTGGCCTCAATGACTATTAGTTTTATGACTTTCGTAGGATGCTGCAGACGCCTTAAGAGGAGTGAGCTGATACGATAGCCTGCACAAGTTGTTTGAGGACAAATTCTGCCAGACAAGAAGAAGGTCTCATAATCCACTGCTTGACCTTCCCCATGTCCCACAGGTAGTGCCACAGTCCAGCAGTGCTATTAGTGTAAACATTCAAGAGACAGTAAAGAAGGCTGAGCCGAGCGCCAGACGGTGATGCCATAAAAATACATTCAAAAGCCTGGCATCTGTATTTTGCAGCTGCCATGCATAGCCCATATGTGGCAATAAATACTGGTTCTGAGTTGGAACAGTTAGAGGTTGGAGTCAAATGGAACCATCTGAACCATCACAATGGAGCAAACAGACAAAGCACGGAAGCGATTGTGAAACCGCACGCAATCTTTCATACCTCTTACTCCTTTTATTATTGTTAGCTGCTGAAAGGCAAACTTTCAGAGAACAAGAGTTTATTTGTCAAAGGATAGCAGCCAGTATGCATTCATTCTTTTTTGTTCCTGGTCTTTATTTCCCTCGCTTACAAATGTTAAACTCTACTTAACTCCCATCTATCTTTTTTGTCATCATTTAAATTTTTAGTACTTCCATTTGGCTGTAATTATCATTTGTAACATAATCTCTTAGTAACCAGTGCACGCTAATCTCTCACTGTTTTCTTTTTAAAATAAAAAATATACATTTATCATTTTTTTCATTCTACCAATGTTTCCTTCAGGATTGCTTGTGGAGTAGACACTATGGCAAAAAACAAAGATATAGAGAGATACTATGACAAGATTCACCATTCTTCCTTCCTATTAGAATGCTAATCCCTATAATCATTCCCAAGCATTTTCTGAATGCTGACTATGCACCAGACAATTTCCATTTCAGGGAGAGAAGAAACTGTATTGAAGAATGGGGGTCACAAAAGTATGTGAAATGCTAACTGTAGCAGTAGAAGATAATTTTCCAAGAACTCAGGAAAAAGTAATTAAATTAGATATGAATGTGAGGAGGGTATGAGGAAGGGCTACAAAAGACAAGGAGATCTCAACAGAGAATTTAAGGTTTAGAAGAAATTAATCAAGGGGCCATCCAAAAGAAAAACAACCAAAGAAAAGAGAATTAAGTTGCGGAGTTCCATAGAGCTAGCAGGTAAAAAGAGAAGAAAACAGAGAAAGCGGTAGGCAAAGTGGGCATTCATAGAAGTCTTTGTATGGAAGGACATACTCTTTGTGAAGCACTTATGAAACAATATAAATATTGTCCAGCAGGTTTCTTCATTGAAGAGATTAGGTAAGTACACAAATACCTGTAGATAAGCCAAAGGAATAAAACCCCAAAGAAAGATGCCGTGAAAGTTAAGAGCTATTTAGCTCATTTACAGCTAAAAGGTCATTGTTACATATTTATGCTGGACTTTGAAGACAACTGAATTTTTTTAAACAAAAATAACTAGTGACCCAACAAAAAGGAAAACTAAAATGCTTAAAATTCATCCTTTGACATTCAAAATTATCTCGTCCTTTGAGAAAATGAACATATTTTCTTACCTCCAAAAGAGAATATATGCTTAGATCGAGAGACCTAACATTCCTTATTACCCTTCTTCTCACCATTCACAAGTTATGTGGAAGATGAATGACTTACTTTATTTACAGTTTAAAGCAGCAGTAATCCTACCTCTTTAGGGTTGACCTAAAATTTCCAGGTGTAATTCCACTTGAAATTCATACAAATGAATTTAAGGTTAATCAACTTATCTCCTGTATACACTCTTCATGGCACATATTCCTTAACATACTGAACATATTTCAAACTTTACAGACTACTGCATTTATATTCACAAAGGAAATACTGCAACAGTTTTTTAAATCAATACTGTATGCATATGGCCCTTAGTCTATGCAGTATGTACTATACAGCAGAGTTATTTTTCTCCAAATTGCTCTTCGGACAGCTTTTTTTTTTTTTGTAACAAATGTCTAAATCTCATGCAAGAAAAACTGTATAGATAGATTCAAGTAATACATTTTGATATCTTATAATCAGTATTGCTTTTTATTAACCATTGGTATTAATTTTATTACACATTATTTTTCTCCTTTAGTACCATTGATATCAATCCATGATATAATGCAAAATCACTGGTAAAAAAACATTTGCAGCTATAACACTAATATATGACTTCAAAGGTAGAGCTACATAATCATAAATATTCTGAATTTATACAGCAATACCTCAGTTCATGAATGCTTCTCTTTGCAAATCATTCAATTTTCAAACAAAAGCATTCAAAGTTTTGCCATCATTCACAAATTCTTCATTGGGTGACAGACACAATTTTTGACCATTTTTCACATACACATGCAAATATGGACATCTTCCCAAAATTGCAAAACAAATTAAGTTCGTAAGTGGATATATCACTGTAATTAGGTTAGATAGACAAAAGTTGCTAGAAATACAAATTAATCATTTTTGCCAAGCATTCTTTTCCTGTTTGTAAAGAGACTATATTGTCTTTATTTCTTTTTACTGAGATTTTACACTTCCTAAAGTTCATTATATTTTTATTAAACATACACACTTTCCTATAACTTCTAGCAGTCATTCCTTTTGAAATAAAATACTCATTCCCTTACACTGGTGTCACATGCATGGTTCTTTTCATGGAGTTGCAGTTGACTACAATATCTTGTCAGTCAAATCTTGAGAGGTCCTCTCCTCTCAAGGGTTCAAAGAACTTCCGAAGTCCCACCTGTGCTGTGAAGCATCACAGCAATAAAAGCCATTTCCTGGCTGTGTTCGCTCTGCCTTGCTCATCCTGCCTCACATCCTGTGGGGCTGCATTCTGGCTGATGAGAAGCCAGTCTTTTCCTTGATACGGCTTGTGTAGGCTGCAGTCTGCTATTTATTCTATCTGTATTTCTAATAAAGCTGAAGCTGGTGATCGCAGAGACCTTCATTTCAGATTATCCACTGTAAATTAGCCGGGTGTTTCTATAGCTTTTCATCACTGACAACAGACAGTCTCTTGGAAGAGTTTACATAACCCACACATCTAGGTAACATGAAACCTTGCTCCAGAAGTAATTACATCTCTGCTGAGATATGAGGGTTGAGGGTGGAAGGTAGACTACCTGGTGTCCAACAAAGATAGAATTGTGGATTAGCAAAAAATGTGAGAGCTAATGAGTTGCATTTTATGAGGGCATTCGTTAGCAGTGCTGTATTAGTGCAAAATTCAGGGACCATTTGCAAAAATGCTCTGTAACCATTGCCTGAGAAATCACAGGGTTCATCATGAAATTGACTGAGATAAAGGTGTCTCGCTTACCCAGACATGGCCAGGGTTTGTTTGTCTTGATAGTCCTTGAAAGTTTCAGTTTCTTACTCTGTTCTTAGGACAAGGCTTTCATGGAACTACATTTTTCTTTTTTACCTCCTTTCAACATCAATATTATTCACAATTGGAGCATTGGATAATAGATGTTGTACCAATGCCTAAGCTCCCCACCACTTTAAAGTAAGATATAATGTGTCAAGATGTTTTTACTAAATAAAGGCATTTGTTTATTGCCTTTGCAGTCACTCATATGTACAAATACACTTAATGACAAGGACTCAATGTTTTATTCCTATTACAACTATTTATTCTTTATGATATTTATACTATATTAAACATGCATAAAAAAGAAGAGGTTAAATAATTTGCCCAAGTCATGTACCTTGTAATTAATTGGTAGAGACAATTTATATCACAAAGATACATCGAATTTTCTTAGACACTATAGAATGTAACAGAATGTTATATTTTAATTATTTATGGGATGATGACATAAAAATGATTTTGATGATAGGGCCAGGGGTTTAGCTCAGCGGCATAAGTGCCTGCCTGGCAAGTGCATGGTCCTGAGTTCAATCTCCAGTACCAAGAAAAAGATTTAGTTGTCATCCACAGTGTTTTGATCTACTAATCCCATTTCTGGTAGTGGAATCAAACCTGGAGGATGAATCATCACCTACATACAAATAACCTGAAGTCAAATAACACTCAAAACCATTGGAAATTGGTTGGTTTTCTTTGGTTGATGAGTGTACTGGTATATTAGCTATCTTACACAGTTTTAATAGTTGGTCATTTTTAAATTGAAGACATTTTGATATAGTTATTTAACCTTCTACTGAGTACTTGCAACAAAGCAACGTTACAACAAGGGGTAACTACTCAGATTCTTGTGGAAACGGGTGAGATTTAGGAAGGCAGTTAAATGAAAAGAAGTAGACAAAAGCCTTCCATTTTCACAGAGTCATAAGCTCCCTTTGTTTTATAAAACAGATGAAAATGTATTCTTCAAACGGAAACTGAATTAGTCTTTAGAATCCCCTTAAACAAGTTTTTTTTTTTTTCCCCTACAGGAACACAACAGAATCTGACAAGAAATTTCTTTCTTACATTAGTTCACAATTTTCATCTTACAATGTCTATGCAAGAACTTTGCTTTTCAAATTAAAAAATATTCCTACATTTGTATACAGTATTAGCTGAAGAAGAAGGATAGCATGTTGCTCAAACGTGTTTGGCTCTTAATCCACAAACTATGAGTTTATCTACTAACAGCACATGAGAGACTGATTTTTCTCACAAACATGTGTCTAAAATATATGTAGCACCACTAGGTGGCGCTAGAGATTTGTGGTCACATGGTTAGGACCCCCAAAGAATTGGGATTAAATAGATTCATTGTCTATACTGCGTCTACTCACTTACGGTTTTTAGAACATAACCTACTTCACGCGCTGCTTTCATGAGTTCCTACAAATTTTCACTTCAGCAACTCTTCCGTGTACTTGGGGTATATTTCAGAAAGGATTTCGCAAAATTTCAGACTCTTACAACTTAATTTCAAGATATCTACAGAAATTCCTATTCCTCTAACTTCATACTTCATTGGGTAATCTCACATTTCTGTGTTTCTTTATCAAGACAAAATCCAATATTCCCCAAGAATGATCTAAATTTTATTCCTCTGTGTAATGGAGAGCTTGAAAATTCTGCCTGCCTAGTTCTCTCTTTAATTATATACTATAAACTCTGCATTTCTATATACTTCCTGTAAGAAAATATACAACAACCTTCCCCTATTTAAAGCAATACTGGCAATTGACATTTAATGGAAGGGGCATTAGACCTCTGGGTGGAAGATATGGGGCTTTGTCCCTGTGCTGCTACTCTTTGCTGGGTAACTTAAAGCCGAACACTTAACCTCTGACCTTCAGTTTCCTCTTCTATCAAAAGGGAATGTAGGTTCAATACAGAAATAAGGTGCAATAAAAAAGTGAAAGAAATGCTTAGAACATAGAGGTCCTTTAATAAAAACTATGCTGGGATTGCTCTAACTTCTTATTATCATTCGGCCATGAATCAAGGCGTTATGAAGAATCAAATTATCATAAAACTATCTTGGAAAAGTACAGTAACATTCCTCTCTTTTTAAAACTACTTTAAAAGTTATTCTACTTTAATATCACATATAACCTTAAGTAGAATCTTTGGTAGTTTAGTTTTCAGATTTTAAGTTGCTAAATTAGAAGGTGGGGATAAAATCATTCTTCTCTCAGTAAGTCAAAATAATGATCTATTAATGACCTAATCCACTGGAAAACTATTTCTAAGACATACTATTCTGTTTACTTGCTGAAAGAAAACTACTGCAATACACAAATTATGCCTCGCATTGATCCAATTAAAATAGAAATATGCTGATATAATGTAGAAGTCATTATTCATTAGAAAAGCAAAAAATTTCAACTTTAAAGAAAAAACTGAAATAACTACTTAGCTAAAGTCTTCATAACTATAGGAATTAGAAACCTATATAAACAGTTATCAAAAACACTATGTGCAAATATGTTAATCTTCATTCTATTGAGCAATAGATTTCAAATGTTATGCCTTCAGTTTCTTATTTTTTAAATTATCAGTTAATAGTTTATATTATGGTTCTGAGTCATTTCTTTACTTTTCAATTTGCTGTATCTAGAATTAGAGCTTCTGGTCCACATCTGTCTTTTTGAAAACCATAATCATTTCATGGAGATAATCTAAATGTTTAGATAGAAGGACATGCCATTACCCCTCTGCTGACTTATGTTAATTTTTTTCTCTGTGGCAGAAAAATAAAATAGTTCTGATGATTTTCAACTCATCCTGGCCCATTCCTCACATTGTAGAATTTTCATTTTGAAAAATTGTGAGTTGTTATACAAGTAGATCTACATTCTTTCCGGCTGGGGAAAACTTAACATTAGAATAATCATAATACTTTGAAAATACAAAATTAAAGTTTTAAACAGACAAAGTTTAAGGGAATTATATTTGGACTAGAGCTCCTCAATGACTATTTTAACACTTATTTCTGTAGTTTATATCATACAGATTTTAAAATAGCCTCTGCACGTGAATTTGCTTAACAATGTAACTCAACATACAGAAATACTTGCTTGGATTCTGTGAACTTTTAGTGTTAGTTTCTAAATTTACCTTTAAAAAAATCCTCCTAGGAACCATAATTATCTTTCTAATATTCTCATTAAAGTTAACATTTTAGTGTTGAAACCATGTACTTCAGAGACTGTACAATTTTTATAGAATCAAATATAAGCATCTGTTCGCCGTCTGGAGCAACACAGAGACGCACCAGCTGAGTGCTCCAATCCTGTGCTTACTTGTCACAAATTTGTTTGCAACACTTCCTAGTTCTCTTTCACTTGGATCCCCAAGTGCTTTATAAACATCTGCAATGCCAATCTGCTTAGCAGCTTTTGGCTTTTGATTGATTCACACTGCAAGCTCGGTCAGTTTATTTAAGCTCTTATCAAAGCTGACAATTTCTAAGCAAGTAACTTAGAATTTCATTTATTAAAATTTTCTACATATTCCTATTTCAGATACACAATATTTTTCTTTCAAAAGAGTCAAATTTTATGTAAAATTAATTAATTGACTTGTGATTAAGCCACATACAAATTTGTTGCAGTGAGTCAAGCTTGGATTTTGTCCTTTCTTACTTCTGAGTCACAATTGCAAAAAGAAAAAAAGAAAAGATAACCATAAAAAAATCAACAATGTTAAAAAACAAATATATCACAAAGTAAGTGAAAGAATTTCATACTGGATGATATCAGAAAAATGTGCCCACTCTGATCGGCTAACAAGTTAACAGTTTGATTTTGAAGGAAAAATACTTTATGTCTGCCTTAGCTGCTATTTTACGTGCACAGCTCCTTCACGTTACACAATCTTTCTACACTAAGGAGTTTAATATATGCCATCGCTATCCAGTGTCTACGGTCAGCAGGAAGGGAAAGCAGGCCAGGTGCCGAAGAGGGAAGGCATGTACACCTGTGGAATGATGGACACAGATGTGAAAAGGCTGAGGCTTTGTTGATAATCCTTGTCTTACTTTTCTCTTGTTGCTGAGACAAAATACCTGTTGCCAAAATTATCTTATAGTTTGGGAGGTTTCAGTCCATATTCAGCTGGCTCCAAGGCAGGGTGGCATAGCTGAGGGGCATGGTTTATGGCTGCTGCAAACTGCAAGGGCAAAAAGGGCAAAAGAGAAAAAAAAAAGAAAAGAAAAAAAAACACATACACCTTGTTCTTTCCCTTAAATTGTATGCCGGCTCTGCCCCTGGGTGGGTGCAGCACTCACACCACTAATCCCAATGCTAGACAAGGAACCAATCACAAACACTAGATTCAGCTGCCTCCGTGACTGCATGAGGCTTGGGGGGCATCTAGACACACACCATAACATCCCTCATGGGAATCCAGACAGTGAACATTGTACAATCACCAGACAGAACCCTCAAACTGATCTAAAGGAGGCCAACCTCCTCCATTTCACAGATGAGGAGACTTAAAATTTACCAAAGTTAAATGATTTGAGCAAGACCACACCACACAGAAAA
>PVJX010027374.1:0-24919 GCA_004027295.1 Dolichotis patagonum | reverse complement strand
TCTGTTTGCTTTGTTCCTCTAATTTTTTAGCTGTGTTTTCACTAGATGCGTTCACTATTTCTTTCACTGTTTTTATCAATTCTTCTTTTACCTGGGCAAGTATTTCTGGTTTGAATTTCTCCATAGCTTTCTCTATTTGCATATTTATTTCATTTGATATCATTTCAGACATTTCAGGTGTATGGCTTCTTTTTTCTTCCATGTACATGGCTTTTAAGCTTTCTTGGGGAGGGCTAGGGCTTTGAGCCTGCCTTTTGGTCTTTCCTTTTGTCATTTTTCTATATTTCCTTACTTTGAGCGGTGTTCCAAAGCTTTCTCTGCTTATATGGCAAATTACCTGTTACACCCTCAGTTCCTGGAGGGGCAGTGGCTCCCCCACAGGCTCTTGGCCTCCTCTCAGGGTCCTAACTCTGCTCTGTGGGCTCCTGGCTCCCTAATTTGTAATGTGAATGCTGGGTGTGGTCACCCCAGAGCCTGTGGAATCTCAGGCAGGCCAGGCCACTGTGCTTTGTCCCTGGCAGGTCTCCAGGAGGTTCCCTGTGAGTGAAGGGTGGGCCACAGGTCCGAAAGAGTCAGGCCAGAATGCTGGTTTCTGCAAAGTTCCCAGTCCCAAACAGACCTGGCCAAGATGCCAGTCTCCACAATATAACCAATCCAAACAGCCTGGGCCACTCTGCGGGTCAGAGAGGTTCGGGTCCCAAAGAGACAGGCCGCAATGCTGCTTTCTGGGAGACTTCCTGGGGGTGAAGGGCGGGGCTACGGGCCCAAACAGGCCTGGCCCAGATGCAAGTCTCCAGGCAGCTCCCTGTGGATGGAGGGTGGGCCTCCCAGTCCCAAAGAGTCTCGCTGAGATGGAGGTCTGCGCAGACTTTCAATCCAAACAGCCCGTGCCACTCTGCGGGTCCGAGAGTTTCGGGTCCCAAACAGACCGGCCGCGATGCTGCTTTCTGGGAGACTTCCTGTTGGTGAAGGGCGGGGCTACGGGCCCAAACAGACCTGGCCCAGATGCTGGTCTCCAGGCAGTTCCCTGTGGATGAAGGGCGGGCCTACCAGTCCCAAACAGTTGCGCTGAGATGGAGGTCTGCGCAGACTTTCGATCCAAACAGCCCGGGCCACTCTGCAGTAAGGTCAGTTCTAAACTAATTGTAACTTATTTCTATGCATTAATATAGTCAGTGACATGATGTAAGGTAAGTTCTGACTTTAAACTTAGGCAACATGACCCAAAAGTTGGCCTTACATTTCTCCTGTTTTGTTCCTCAAAATTTTCTAGTCCTCATTCCGTGCTTGGGACCCAAGTCTGGACAAGGATCTGGTCCCTGTTTCTCCTATTTGTGGCCCTGTTCAACACTATACTGACCCCATTCCCCCAACACTCCCTACCCAACTAGTAGGGATTGACCAGAAGCCCTAAAGAGCTCTAGCCTTCACAGCTTTAGAATCACCTTGTGATTTCATGGATGTCCCCAGTTCCAGGATAGCAGATTGGTAGAAATTTGTTTTCACTGGCCAGTAGGCATTTTTCCCACCATGAAGCCTTCACAGAGAAACACACTAGTGGAATGGAACAGTGGATGCTATGAATGTGGCAGGTGGTGAGTGACCCCAGTTCAAACATCCCCAAGAGGGAGTAATTGACCAGCTACCATTTAGGGCGTTGGACCAGTTAAACACAGGACTGGGAGAAACTATGAATTGGCTTCATCTTGGCGCTCCTAGTGTCTAAGTGAGACACAGCCTTGGGAGACACCCAGAAGTGGGGAGCCGAGGTCAATCCAGTAAGAAACAGTCACAGTGTTATGGGTTGAACAACTCAGGTCACACACCCACAATCAAAGACAAAAATTAGTCTAAACTTCTGCAGAGTAGAATCAGTTCCCTAAGCTATTCCTAATTCAGTCTTGCTGGGCTTATGCACACCCTTTCCTAATCCTACTGATACAAAATGTTACCGGGCTCTGTCTGCCTCCTTTGTCTACCAGTAACAAGGTAGATATATTCTAAAGTGGAGAATACCACAGAACTGCAGACATCAGAAGGTAACCACAGGCTTGACATCTCATACTTTTTAAAGTATTATATATTCTTGTTTTTTCACGAGTGTAAATATTGCTTTTAGTTTTGTTTAGTTCTTGTGTTTTATTTTTCGTTTTTTGTTACTCTCCTGTCTTCCTCATCAGTTTCCAAAAGCTTAGGTAATATCTTTGCCCACCAATCTTCCTAACAATCTCTTTATCTTCTATTTATCTGCTTTTCCTCCATGTTTCTTTTAAATCTTCTCTCAAGAGAGTAAAATCACTGAATTGAGGGGACAATTGCACTATACAATTTATGATTATTTTTTCTTTCTTGATCTTGTTTTTTATGAGTGTGAATATTGTTTCTGGGGGGGTTTGGTTGATGTTGTTCTGCTCTGTTCTTGTTTTTATTTCTTCCTCCATTCTTTCCTTCCTGTCTTCTTCACATTTCCCAAAACATGCATAATCTTCATTTGTCTTTCAGCCTTGTTTCTAATCTCTCTTCCTCTAATTCTATTTATCTATTTCTTCCTCTCACCACTACTTTTTTTGTTATTATGAATCAAACTCATGACCTTCTGCTTGCCAGGTAGGCAGGCTGTTCCACTGAACTATAGCCCTGGCCCTCTCTTACCACTTTTAGAGTTTCTTCCATGGATAATATCATTATAATAAGGGAATATTTGCCATATAAAATTTTATGATTTGTTGTAAATTTTGTTAAGTAACTACAAATCTTGTTCATATGGCTAAAGGTAGCAGATCAGTAGTTACAACAATTTCTCATTTTCTCAACTGTGCCTGATGTTATTGTTATTATTGATGGTACTATACCACCCAAGGTGAAATATTTATTCCAGTCAGTTATTCTTCCTTGTCTGCCAAGATGAAATTGACTGACAGTTATTAAAAATAATGTAAGCCAGTAACAAAGAACCAAGGATTAGGCCAAATAGGCAGCAAGTTATCTTTCTAAATAAATTGAAGAGTAATCATATCCTAAGGAGTTCTTGATACCAGCAATAAAGCTACTTACTATGAGCAATTTACAAGCATCAGTGCAGAAACAAAACTAAAAAAGTATAGAACATGAGAAGATAAAAAGGAAGTTGTGATTCCATCCTAGAGAGTGGCCAACTGGAAGACTGTAAGTCTATGCTGTGCCCCTCCATTGCATCCTGGAGGGCAGCCTAGCTGGAGGAGAGTGATTGTGTGCTCTGTGCTTCATGCCACTCCATTCCATCCTGGAAGGAGGCCCATCTGGAGGAGAGGAAATCTGTGCCCTATGCCCCTTCATTACATCCTGGATGGTGGCCTGGCTGGAGTACAGTGAATTCATGTTCTGTGCCATCCAAGGGCAGGTTGGCTGAAGGAGAGTGAGTCCACATTCTGTGCTCCTCCATTATATCCTCGAAATCAGTGAGTTTGTGATCTGGGCCTCACCCATCCTGGAGGATAGGTCAGCTATAAGAATGTAAGACTGATGGGAACCCTAAGACCCAGGACAATAGCCAGGTGCACAGATGCACACACTCTGGAGGGTGAATCAATCAGTGAGCCTGTAATGTGGAAGCATCTGAAGCAGCAGCCAGGAGTCAGAGGTCAGACTCAGGAGAACTCCAGTGACAGACCAGTCTCAGCCCCTTCCACAGGTAAAGATTAGGTCCATACTCAGCACATCTCTGGGATGCAACATGGACATTATCACAGAACCATAAACACTAGAAGAAGAAATGGAACATAGATGTCCCTATGAGCCCAAAACTGCCACTGGGGATCAGTAGCCAGCTACAGTGGGAAGAACCAGCCAGTCAAGCCACTGTGTACCTGCTACCATCAGGACAGCCTCAGAGTAGCTGCATGTAGTGGAAAAGCCAGCCCTGCACCTCAACACCACCCTGGGAGCCTAGGACAGGAGAAGCCCAGGTGCCTGCCCATTCCTCTACACTGTGGACAGGCATCCAACATGGGAAGTGCCTGGAACCTCACAACCCACTTGCCTGGAAGAACCCAGGAAAATGTCAAGATGAAGAAACAAAAGGCACTCTCTGGCCTCCAACCCATGCAGAGCAAGTCCAGGACATGTAAATATGGAAGAGATTGGAAGTCACACACCTGAAGTTTCTGAAGTGATGGCAACTGAAGTAAAGAAACAGTTTCATGAGTCAATAAAAAAATTTACATCATAAATATATCTCAAGCAAAAGAAGAAATGGAAAACATAATAAAATAATTACTTTATGCTGAACCTATCTAAAGAAGACATGGATTAAAAAAAACAGAGGAGCATAGGAAAATGAGGGAAATCTTCAATGAACAATATAAGAGAGATATAGAATGCATGAAACAGATTCAAAGAGATATCCAGAAAATTAAAAACTCCATCAAAAACTGTCCACACCACTTGAGAGAAACTGATGATAAACTTTCAGACCTTGAAGATAGGTTTGCAGCTAGTGACCATGAAAGAAAAGACCTCTTAAAATAGCAAGGAACTGGGAAATAACAATTCAATGGCTGCAAGATGATACAAAGAAAAATAATTTAAGAGTTATAGGTATCAGTGAAAAAGTAGAGGTCAATACAAATGAAATAATAAGACTATTTACAGAAGTAACAGCAGAAAACTTCCCAAGCATTGGGAAAAGACCTGACATACAAATAAGTGAGACATATCGAACTCCAACTAGCCAAAACCAAAATAAATCTACACCCAGACATATAATAATTAGCATATCAGAAATTCAGCACAAGAAAAGAATATTAAAAGCTGTTAGAGAAAAGAAACAGGTCAATATAAAGGAAAACCCATCAGAATCACAAAAGACTTCTCAATACAAACCATCAAGTCAAGAAGAGGTTAGAGTGCAGTATTTCAAGTCCCCAAAGAAAACAGCTTCCAGCCCAGATTGATGTACCCTGCAAAACTATCTTTCAATATTAATGGAGAAATAGGATACTTCTATGACAAAGAGCAACTGAAGGAATTCATGACCACCAAACCAACTCTACAAACAATACTAAGGGACATTCTAAAGAGAGATAAAAATTACCAAGGTACCAGGAACAGTGGAAGAGGGGGATCACTAAGCAGGGCAAGCAGCTGAATGGAGGGGAAAAGTAGGGTGACAACAGCAGGAAAACAGCAAGGCAGAGATGAGCCAGTACATGTTGACCATGAGCCTACCAGCAGGTGGGCTGAAAATCAACCCCTTGCCCCAGAAGTAACCAGCTGGTTCAGAGGACAGGCTGAGGTGATAGCAACTAAGGTACATAAAACAACTAAATGCTTGTACTGTTTGGTTGATTTTGCAGGCCGGGGGCCAGTGGTCTGAGCATTTATTGGGAGGATAACAGTATACAATACAGCAAATATGGAGGATTTCCTTGTATCTTGTCTTTGAAATCCAGTATTGTTCTCACTGTTGTGTTTTGATTAATTGTTTTGCTTTATTCAGTGTTCTGTTTTGATTGGTTTTATCCTGTTTTGTTTTGTTTTTGCTGTATGTGATGGAATGGACAAATATTATGAAGATAACAAGATATACTATGGTAGCTACTGTAGTTTTCCTAGTATCCTGCTTTGAAGTTCTTTTTCCTTTTCTCTTCCTTTTTTCCTCCTTTCTCTTACTCCAATTACTTTTCCTCTTTGAACAGTTTCTTACCCTTACACAGTATTTATTGTACATTTTGGAGTTTTCAGTTTCTTATATTAGGGAGACAATACGGTATTTACACACATGCGTTTGATTTATTTCACTTATGAGTATGGTCTCAAGTCACGCTCATTTACTTATAAAAGACTCAATGCACTCTTTCTTTATAGATGAGTAGTACTCCATTATATAAAAATATCACATTTTAAAAATCCATTCTTTGATTGATGGGCACTTGAGCTATTTCCAAGGTTTGGATATTACAAATTATGCTGCTATAAACACGAGTGCACATATATCACTGTGGTATGATGTTTTCAGTTCTTTTGGGAAAATTGCCAGAAACAGGATAGCTGGATCAAATGGAATTCCTAACCCTAGACTTTTGAGGAATCTCCACATTGATTTCCACAGTGGTTTCACCAGTCTACACTCCCTCCAATAAGAGTTCCTTTCCCCCCCACAGCCTCAACAGCATTTGTTGTTGGTTGATTTCTTGATCTTGGCCATTCTTTCTTGGGTGAGATGGAATCTAAGTTTTGTTTTAATTTGCATTTCCCAAATGACCATTGATGTTAAACATTTTTTCATATATTTATTTGCCATTTGTATTTCTTCATCTGAGAAGTATGTATTCACTTCTCAGATGCCCATTTTTTTATTGGATTCTTGAATTTTTGGAGTCTGATTTTTAAAAAAAAACTCTTTGTAAGTTCTGTATAGAAGTCCTTTGTCTGAGGGGCAGTTGGCTAAGATGCCTTCCCAATTTGTGGCTTTTCTTTTCATTCAGTTGGAGCTTACCTTTGACATGCAAAAGCTTTTTAATAAGATGAGATACTAGTTGTTGATACTGGGAAGTGTTTCTTGCGCAGTTTGATTTTTGTTCATGAACTCTCTACCTACTCTTATGTCATCAAGATTTCTAAGTACTTTGTCTTCCAGCAGATTTAGTGTTTCTGTCTTAATATTTAGATCTTTGATCTACTTTGACTTTAGTTCAGTGCACAGTGATAGACATGGATCTAGTTTTGGTTTTCAGTATATGGAAAGCCAGTTTTTCCAGTGCCACTTATTAAAGAATCTATCTTTCTTCCAATGTACATATTTGGCCCCTTTGTCAAAGATAAGGTGACTGAGTGTGTTTGTAGTTGTGGCTGTATCTTCTAATCTACTCCATTGATCTTCAGGTCTGTTTTTATTCCAATATCATGCTGATTGTATCACCATAGCTTTGTAATATAATTTCAAGTTATGGGTTGTGATGCTTCCTGCCTTAGCTTTGTTGCCCAGAATTGCCTTTGCTATTCTAGGTCTCTTTTGGTTATGGATGAATTTTAGGATTGATTTATCTAGATCTGTGATTTATGCAAATGGCATTTTGATTGGAACTACATTGAATCTGTACAACAATTTTGGGAGAATGGCCATTTTCACAATGTTTGTCTTCCTATCCATGAATAGGGACTATCTTATCATTTTCTGAAATCCTGTTCGATTTCCTTTTTCAGAGTAATGTAGTTTTCACTGTATAGATCTTTTACTTCCTTTGTGAGACTGATTGCTAAGTATTTCATTTTTTTGGAAACTATAGTGAAGGATGTGGTTTCCCTTATTCTCTCTCAGTGAGTTTGTTGTTTGTGTATAAGAATGCTATTAATTTTTGAGTGTTGGTCTTGTATTCAGCTACATTACTGAATTTGATTATTATGTCTAGGAGTCTTTCAATGGGGTTTTGGGAATCTTCTACATAGGGTATAATGTCATCTGCAAATAATGATAATTTAAATTCTTCCTTTCTTATCCTTATTCCTTTTATTTCTCTTTCTTGTTTAATTGCTCTGGCTAATGTTTCCAGAACTATATTGAATAGGAGTGATGATAATGGACATCCTTGTCTTGTTCTTGATTTTAGGTTGAAAGTTTTCAGTTTTTGTCCATTTAATAAGATGTTGACTGTTGGTTTATCAAATATGGCTTTTATCATATTGAGGTAGAGACCATCTATTCCAATTTTCTGTAGGGTTTATATCATGAATGAGTGTTGGATTTTGTAAAAGCTTTTTCTGCATCTATTGAGATGATCATGTGGTGTTGTCCTTGGCTTTGTTGATAGGGTGTATTACATATTGATTTGAATATGTCAAAGCATCCCTGCATTCCTGGGATGAATCCCACTTGATCATAGTGTATGACCTTCCTGTTAACTTGTTGTATTCTATTTGCCAGTATTTTATTGAGGATTTTTGCATCTATGTTCATTAGGGAGATTGGCCTATAGTTTTCTTTTTTGGTTGGGTTGTTCTCTGGTTTTGGTATTAGGGTAACACTTGCTTCCAGGAATGAGTTAGGGAGAACTGCTTTCCTTTCAATTTCATTGAAGAGTTTGAGGAATGTTGGAATTAAATCTTCCCTAAATGTCTTGTACAATTCTGCAGTAAATCCATCAGGACTTGGGCTTTTCTTTGTTGGTAGGGTTCTAATTACATTTTCAATTTCACTAACTGAAATTGCGTTATTCAGCAGTTTTACATCTTCTTGATTCAGCTTTGGTAATTCATGTGTTTCTAGGAATCTGTCCATTTCTTCTGTGTTGTTGAACCTATGAGAGTAAAGGTTTTCAGTTAGATATTGATAATCTTCTGTATTTCTGCAGCATCTGTAGTGATTTCACTGTTTTCATTTCTTATTGCATGGATTTGAGCTTTTTCTTTCCTCTTTTTGATAAGGTTGTCTAGAAGTTTATCAATTTTATCTGTTCTTTCAAAGAACCAACTCTTTGATTCATTAATTCTTTGTATTATTTTCTTAGTTTCAATTGCATTAATTTCTGCTATGATCCTTATAATTTCCTGTCTTCTTTGGGCTTTGGGCTTGACTTACTCTTCTTTTTCCAGAAGTTTGAATTGCAGTATTAATTTGTTTATGTGTGTTCTTTCCATTTTCCTAATGTGGGAGTTTAGTGTTATAAATTTCCCTCTGAGGACTGCTTTCATTGTGTCCCATATGTTCTGATAATTTTATTTGCATTTTTGTTCCATTGTAGATATTGTTTAATTTCTTCTGTGACCCACTGGTTGTTTAGGAGAGTGTTAGTTCATGTTTTTATGGGGTTCTTGTGGTTTTTTTGTTGTTAATTTCCAATTTTATTGCACTATGGTCAGATACTATGGGTGGGATTATTTAAATTCCCTTGCATTTACTTAAGCATGTTCTGTGAGTTCATATACAATCTATTTTAGAGAATGACTCAGTGCAGCTGGGAAGAATGTGCATTCTGATGTTGTCAGGTGGAACACTTGGTACATATCTACTAGGTCTATTTTTTCACAAGTTTGATTTAGTTCTGTTATTTCTTTGCTGATGTTTTGTTTGGTTTATCTGTCTCTTTGTGACAGGGGGGTGTTAAGGTCTCCTGTTGTAACTGTATCATTGTTTATTTGGTTTTTCATGTCTGTTAAAAGTTATCTTTCATAGTTGGGTGCTTCCATATTTGGTGCATATATATTTATTATTGTAATCTCTTCCTCTTGAATTTTTCCCCTAACAAGTATGTAGGAGTATTTTTCCCCTAACAAATATATTCTTTATCTCTTTTGATCATTCTTGGTTTGAAGTTCATGTTATCTGCAAACAAAAATTGCTACCCCTCCTTTTTTCTGGGTTCCTGTTGCATGGAGTATTGTTTTCCATCCTTTGACTTTTAGTCCATGAATTCATTTTTGAGTTAAAATGTGTTTCTTGTATACAGAATATGTTGGATTTTGTTTCTTAATCTACTCTGCCAGTCTGTTTCTTTTTATTGGTGAGTTGAGACCATTTATATTGATGGATACAACAGATAAGTACTGACTTATCACTGTCATGTTATCTTCTGTTGTTATCTTTTTACTTTATCTATTTGCTTACCCTGCTTAGTGGTTTTCTTTTGTTGTTGTTCTCAGGATTGTAGTTATCTTTGTCTCTATCTAGAATATCTTTCAGTACTCTTTATAGTGTTAGTTTTGTGGCCATGAATTTCTTTAGTTTTTCTTTGTCATGGAAGTATCTTATTTCTCCTTTTCTTTTCTTTTCTTTTCTTTTCTCCATCTATTTTCAAAGGTAGTTTTGCAGGATATATCAATCTGGGTTGAAAGTTGTTTTCTTTCAGGACCTCAAATACTTCATTCACTCTAAGCTCTTCTTGACTTGAAGATTTGTGTTGAGAAGTCTGTTGTGTTTCTGATAGGTTTTCCTTCACAGGTGATCTGTTTCTTTTCTCTGACAGCTTTTAGTATTCTGTTCTTGTGCTGAATTTCTGATATCCTAATTATTATATGTCTGGGTGAAGATTTACTTTAGTTATGGTTAATGGGGTGCTGTATGCTTCACTTACCTGTATATCAGATTCTCTTCCCATGTTTGGAAAGCTTTCTGTTATTATCTCTGCAAATAGTCTTCACATGTCATTTGTGTTGGCCCCTGATTTTTCATTGATACCTATAAATCATATAGGTATGATTTGCACCATCTTGCATCTTGCAGATGATGCATCTTTGCATCATCTTGAAGCATCTTGCATCTTGCTTGTTGAATTGTTGTTTCCTGGTTCCTTGTTATTTTTAAGAGATCTTTTCTTTTGTGGTCATAATCTTCTACCCTGTCTTCAAGGTCTGAGAGTCTATCCTCAGCTCATTCAAGCAGTTTTCAATGGAATTTTTAATTTATTGAATATTACTTTGAATCTGTTTCGTGCATTCTAATTGTCTTATACCTTGTTCATTTAAGGTTTCCATCATTTTCTTATATTCCTCTATTTTTTTTTATCCAGATCTTCTTTAGATACACACAGAATTTTTTTCATGTTTGTCATTTCATTTTTTACCTGAGAGATTATTTTTGACCTAATTTCCTCTGTAACTTCATGGAGTTGTTTCTTTACTTTATTTGCTATCATTTCAGAAAGTTCAGTTGTGCAGTTGCCCGTGTCTTTTATTTTAGTGTCTCTTGGGTTAGTTCTCAGTGGGTTGGAGGACTGAGACTGCCTCTTGCTCTTTCATTTTGTCATTTTCCTCTGGGACTCGTGTAGCTGGTCAGGCACTCTCCTGATGTATTGCAGTGTAATGCTGCACTGGGCAGAGTTTCAATCCTTCAGTATTCCCATGGCTAGCCAGGGTGCACCCTCAACCTATGGCACCAGATCCTTGTGCTCAGTGGGCTGTAAGGCTGGCCAGTGTTCCCCTAGTACTGTGCTGGGTTACTCTGGGATGCTGGGCTGGGCAGAGGTTGGATCCTCTTGCTGTTAGCAGGGACACTTCAAGAATGTGTTGCTGGGGCCTAGAACCTGGCTGAGTGGAATTGAGAACCTCTGGCACCCAAGTGGCTAGGGATGTATCCCCAGTGTGTTGCCAGGGCCTAGCGTCTGGCTAGGTAGAATCCAAAACCTCTGGAACCCAGGCTTCCAGGTGGAGCATGAACCCAAGTGTGGCACTGCCTGGACCTTTCCTCTGGTTAGGAGCAGTTCAGAGCCTCTAGAGCATGCAGGTAGCGAGAACGCATCCCTGGCATACAGTGCCGGGACCTTGCTCCTGGCTAGGAGGATTTGAAACGTCTAGGACCTGCTGCATGGCTAGCTGGGCTGTACCACTGATCTATGGGGTTGGGCCCTTGTGCTCTGATGGGTGGAGCTTAAATTCTCCAAGACCAGTCTTCACTCCCTGATGGGCGGCTCTGGGGCTCTGGGCTGGGCTGGGATTCGTATCTCTGTGCCCAGTGAGGCTGGCTGGGTGTTCCCTTGATGGATTGTGCTGGGTCGCTGGGCTGGGCAGAGTTTGGATCCTCTGTGCAGCTAGCCAGGATGCACCCCTGGAGTGCAGGGTCAGGGCCTTACACCTGGCTGGGTGGAGTTCAGAACCTCTGGGACCCAGGCGGGTGGGCAGAACATGACCCTGAGTGTGGCACCACCTGGACCTTACTTCTGCCTGGGCTAAAATAAAATTTAAAACAATCCAATGAGAAATAATTCTAAGAAAACTAAAGAGATGATGACCATAATGAAAGACATGGTTAGTGAATCTAGAGTAGATACAGATATACAGTGAAGCTTAGGAAAATGATGGAAACTATGAATGCCCAACATAGGAAAGAAATCGAATCCATGAAAGAAATTCAAACAGATATGCAGGAGATTAAAAATTCTATTAAAAATATACACAGCAGAATTGACCAATGTGTGGGCAGAATATTAGAACTAGAAGACATCAGATCTATAAAGATAATGAGCATGAAAAGAAAGATTTCTTAACAATAGCAAGAGGCCATGAAAAATCAACCCAACAACTACTAACTGATATAAAGAAGAACACCATAAAATTGATCTAAGCTGGTGAAAAAAAAGACAACTCAAACAACATAAAAACCTGTTCACAGAAGTAATGGCAGAAAATTTAGAAGCATGGGAAAAGAATTTGACATATGGATAAGTGAAGCATATAGAACTCCAGTTAGCCATTATAAAAAATGTACACTGAGGTATATAATAGTCAAGATTACAGAAATTCAACATAAAAACAGAATGTTAAAAGTGGTTAGAGGAAAAAAAAATCACCTATAAAGGAAAACCCATAAGAATTACAGTAGACTTCTCAATACAAATTCTCAAGTCAAGGAGAGCTTGGAGTGAAGTATTTCAAGTCTTAAAGAAAAATACCCTCCAACCCAGATTGACACACCCTGAAAAACTATCTTTCCAAATTGATGGAGAAATAAGCTATTTCCAAGACAAAGAACACCTGAAGAAAGTTATGACCACAAAACCAGCCCTCAAAAATGTTCTGAAAAACATTCTACGAAGAGATAACAAAGACCACAATACCACAAACTCCAATGGAATGAATTTACTAGGAAAAGAAAGCAATTACACAGTGTGTGAAGAAAGGGAACCAGTAGTAGGAAAATAACATGACAAGGATAAGTCAGTTCATATCAGTTATAACTATCAATTCACCAATCATAAGAAACAGACTGACAGAATAGTTCAAGACCAAGATCCAGTGACAAGCTGCATACAAGAAACATATTTAATTCAAAAAGCAATTCATAGACTGAAAGTCAAAGGATAGAAAAAGATACTACATGTGAGAAATTCCCAGAAAAATTTAAGGGTAGCTATTCTATTTGTAGACAAAGTGGATTTCAAGCCAACACTGATTAAGTGAGACTATAGAGAGTGCTTTCTGGTCCTCATCATGATCTGGGAAGTCTAAACTCATAGTCCCAAAAGAAAGTTACTGGAATTCTAGTGACTTAATTCCAATCTACCACTTCCAGTACAATCTAAGGTCAGAGTACAGACGATAATATATATATATATATATATATATATACACACACATATATATTTATATATAGTTATAGTTATATATAGTTATACATAGTTATACATAGTTATATATAGTTATATATAGTTATATATAGTTATATATAGTTATACATAGTTATATATAGTTATATATAGTTATACATAGTTATATATAGTTATACATATTACACATAGTTATATGTAGTTATATATAGTTATGGGAGCCACAGGGCCAGAAGTCTAGCCAGGCTGAACATTCATTCACCAGAACAAAGGCCAGGGCCCAGGGTTCAATCTGGGTTTTATTAATTCTCCATTACAGATGAGTGACAGTGAGAGTGGTGAGAAATATATGAGTGCCATAAACTGTGCTCTGTAGGAGGCCTGAGATCACCTCTGCAATATGCAGAGGGAAAGAAATGCAGAGAGAGTAATCTGCATAACAAAACTGAGGTAGTATCTAATATTTTGAGGTCAGTGTTTCAGCTCTGCTGTACAATTCTTTTTGCCCTGGGAAGTCATAGTCTCATCTTGAGGCTTGGTCCCAGCCAACAGTGTGGAGCATGGCTCTTCACCCTGCCTACCCCAACCATATTCCAAAATTATAATACAGATGTAATGCAATCCTGATTAAAATACTAATAGCATATTTGACAATATTAAAAAATATACTAAAATTAATTTGGAACCAGAAGAAACCTAGAATAGCAAAAGCAATTTTGTGCAATGGAGGCAAGGTAGGGGCCATCATAATCCCAAACTTGAAATTGTACTACAAAGCTATTGTGATAAAAACAGCATGGTATTGGCAAAAAACAGACCTAAGGATCAATGAAACATATTATAAAATGCACAAACAACTCCAAACATAATCAGTCACCTTATCTTTCACCAAGATACCAAACACCTTCACTGGAAGAAAGATAACCTCTTTAAATGATGCTGAAAACACTGGCTTTCCACATGTCAAAGATTAAACCTAGACCCATATCTGCACTAAACTAAAATTGAAATAGATCAAAGATCTAAACATTAAAATAGAAACACTGAATCTTCTGGAAAATAGTATAAGTAGAACTCTTGAAGACATAGGTGTAGGTAAAGATTTTATGAACTAAACCCTAATTTCAAATAGACTCACTAAAGGAGTCTGGGATCTGACTTATTAAAGGGATCAGAGCTTATTAAACAGTTTTGGTTAGCAAAAGGAACCACCAGGAGAGTGAAGAGACCACTCACCGAATGGGAAAAAAATTGTGTGAGCTGTTTCTCAGACAAAGGACTTATATCTAGAATATGTAAAGAACTAAAAAAAAAAAAAATCAGATCCCCCAAATTGAAAGATTCAATCCAAAAATGGGCCTCTGAAATGAATAAATACTTCTTAGAAGAAGAAGTACAAATAACAGACAAATATATGGAAAAATGTTCATCACTGGTCATTTGACAAATGAAAATTAAAATACTAGTGAAGTCCCATCTCACTCTAGAAAGAATGGTTATCACTAGAAAATCAACCAATAGTGAACCAACGTGCTCACCAGCATGTGGGGAAAAAGGAACCCTTCTCCACTGTTCATGAGAGTGTAGTCTTGTGCAACCACTGTATAAATCAGTGTGGAGATACCTCAAAAACCTAAAACTAGAAGTTCCATTTGACACAGCTATTCCTCTTCTCTTCCCAAAAGAGTTTGTTAATAGTTTGTGTCTGGCTATACCCCTGAAGCTTTCTGTGGTCATGAAAGGACAGGATTTTCAGAGGTGGCTGAATCTAGAGTTTGGGATTGGCTCATTGTCTAGTGCTGGGATTGTGGGGTGTGACTGCTGCACCCACCTGGGGGTGGATAGCCTGCAAACAATGTAAGTGAGAGAAATACTTGCTTCTCCCCTTTTCTTCTTGTTGATTTTGCTGTCTCCCACTGGCAAGAACAGTTGCCTCTCTCCCACACCAACCAGCTTTGGAGCCAATTGACTATGGACTGAAACATCCACAAACTAGGTGTTGGGTATTTTGTCCCAGTGAGGAAAAAAGTAACTAAGATAGAGTTAAAAGCATCATAGCATAGAGATATATGCACACTTATGTTTGTAGTGGCATAGTGCATAATAGTTAAATATTGGAAACAGTACAAATCTCCATCAATGGATGAATGAATAAAAAATTGTGGATTTTTTATACATTGGAGTACTACTCTGCCATAAAGAAAGATAAACTTGAGACAATTCTAGGTAAATGAATTCACTCTGAGACCATACTCTTAAGTGAAACAAATTGGACATGCATGTTTAAATATCACAATGTCTCTCGAATATGAGAAACCAAAAGGGTAAAGAAGCACCAAAGTGTCTAATAGATATTGGAAATAGGAAAAATTTTTCAAATGGGAAGGGGGGACAATGGAGAGAGGAGCAGGGAAAGAAGGATGGGAAAAAAAGACAATAGAAGGAAAGAAGGGAAACAAAGCTTTTATAAATAAGGAGAGGAGAACAGTTGAATTTAGGGGAGAAGTTTGGGGGAAAAAGTAAAATCAAGATATATTATGTACAGGTCATTCCTTGTAAAGAATGTGATCATCATGGACACATATAATGTACATAATTTGGGTCAGGGATTTAGCTCAGTGGCATAAGTGCCTGCCTGGCAAGCATGAGGTTGTGCATTCAATCCCTGGTATAAAAAAATGCACATGATTTATAAAAAACAAAGTGTACTTGAAAAGCCAGGTAAGAACAGGTTCATCACAATTTTATTCATATTAGCAAAATGAAAACTACCTGATTCCTATCAACAGAATAACAAACGAATTGCACTGTGGTCATTAAATGGAATATTATACAGCAATAAAATAGAAGAAATTGGTGGTATAAGCAATGGCATGAATGTATTTCATAAATATTAAAGTGCGTGAAAGAAGCTAAATTTTAAAAAATACATACTGCATGAATCTACTTATACAAAGTCCAAGAATGAATAAAAGTAATCATTGATGACAAAAGTTAGGATAATTGGTCACTTCCCCATGGAGCTGGGGTACCGACTGAAAAGAAGCAAAAGGGAACTCTTGGAGGTGATAGGACTTTTCTATGCTTTGATCTGTGTGGTGTCAAGGAAAACATATACATATGTAGCAATTAAACAAGCTCCCTTTTTAAGATTGCTGTTTTTGGTGGATGGGTATTATCCTTCTATAAAAGGATTTTTAATGTTGATGATATACACCTGTAATCCGAGCTACTAGGGAGGTTGAGGCAGGATGATCAGGCCAGCATGGGGCAATATGGGGAGATCCTGTCTTTAAAAAAGAAAATGCAGACTGGGGATTTAGCTCAGTGGCATAAGCGTCTGTCTGGCAAACGTGAGGTTGTGTGTTCAACCCCCCGTACCAAAAAAAAAAAAAAAAAAGGAAAATAAAAAAAGAAATAAAAAAGAAAATGTTACTAGCACTATGGGCAAGAAACTGTTGGGAGAATAATGAATGACATCGGCCACACTCACTTTAGGGGCCTGAGAACAGATCAGCTGCCCTTGAATGCATTTTCCACTGACCTTCTGGAGGAGAAGGGCCTGGGGAGTGATCTTGGCACTTGAAAGCAATACAAAGTGTTGTCATGGTGGCACATGCTTGAAATCCCAGCACTGTGAGAGCCTAAGGCAGTAGGAGTATGGGCTGGAGGCAAAGTTGGACAACACAGTCTCAGAAAAACCAATGAAACAAAACAAGAAAGGACCAGAGAATCAGATGAATGAATCTCCTCAAATTTAACTTATTGCCTAACATTTAATTTTATGGGTCTTGTGGGAGGTCAGAGCTTTTACTGCTGAAACCAATAATGAAGATAGATCTGGGAATGTAATTATCTACAAGCACAGATATGTTCAGATCTCAGTTGACAAATGGAAAGCCTCCCTTTCTTCCCGGTCTGATTGTCCTAAAGCTGCACTGAAATTTGTGACTCCTAAGGTCTTCAACACAGGAGTAGCTTCTCACGAATTTCATTTGGTTAGGAGGCATAATTTAAATAAAGCAGCAGGTGAAGAATTTATGCTGTCAAAATTATTCAAAGTCAGTTCTAAATGACTTCCTCCAAAATACAGACCCATCTGTTTGTTGAACATTTAAACTTTATGTGTACTGCATCCTTAAAGTGTCAGATTGAAGATTTCTGAAACAGCATTATAGAATAGTCAGTAGAGTTTCAAGTACATTCTAGCATTATCTTAGCTGAAAAAAATTTAAGAATAATAGATCGTTAGTTGTCTCCCATTTTTCTTGGAATCAAATGGGCATAACTTCAAAAGCCTTAAATGCATTACAGATTTGGGTTTTTCTGTTTATAGCTAACATCTTCTCTACCTTTAGCCCTAGACAGTAGTGACTCCAGGTTACATTACCTGAGCAGAGTATTAACTCCCAATTATTGGTTCTGATAAAGCAGCTATACTTTAACTTTAGCAAAAGTCAGTATCTATATTCCTACAGATCAATCTCCTTGTAAATCAGGTTAACTCCATCAAGGGGCCTAAAGCAGGACTGTATTTTTCCCTCACTCACATCTCTTCCTGTAGATATGTAAAACTTGTCATCTTATTTTGAAATATACAGTCCGGTTAAATATAGTCACAGTGTTGTGCGATAGATCTCTAGAATGTTTTCGTCTTGCAATACTGAAACTCTGTACCCATCAGACACTAGTATCCCTGTTGTCCCCTCCCTCTCACCCTTCCCCAGTCCTTGTTACTACTTTTTTATTGAGAATGCTCCCTCCGTGTCCTTGGAAATAAGGAGGTATGGCAGAGTTTATATTCAGAAATAGGTGCAATAATATTTTTGATCTCACATGCTCTTCCAAACCCTGTCACTTTCCCATCAACCTTTCCTTGAATCTAGGAAGGTTCAAAGAGAAAAGATATGAAATGTGGAAGTTACAATGCGTGGCTTCCTGATATATGTCATAAAATGTAATATGACTTTCATGTGTTTTTTCCCTCGCCTGGGACCTTTAGTGTCCTAAACTACCTTGAGAGAAGTCCAACTGTCCTGACTTCAGCTGCTGAGGAAATAGCCTGCAAACATTACATAGAGAGCTGCCCAAGGTGCAGTGCTATTCCAGCCTCCTGCTAACCAAGTCTTCCTGGCCTGGTAGCAGACGTGTGAGTGAGCAACTGTCTTCAGTCCAGATGATTCCAGCCCTACTCACAGTCTGACTGTAACTGCATAAGGAAATCTGAGCAAGAACTACCTTGCTGACAGAAGGCCGAGACAGGATTGCAAATTAGAGGTCAGCCTGGCAATATAAAGGGCTGCAGATATAGCTTAGCAGTCCTGAATTCAAGCCCTAATACACACACACACACACACACACACACACACACCTTGCTGAGTTCAGTCAACCCTGTTAATCACGAGAGATCACAATTGGTTTAGGCTACCTCATTTTGGGATGATTTAGTAGACTGCAATAGATAACTGGAACACAGGCCTTTTTGTTTATCCTGAATAAGGTTTTGATTAGATGCTTCACTTTTCATAAAAGTTGGTAAATAATCACATTTGATAGCTAAAGTAAACTTGCCACCAAGCAACAAGGTAGAACCACCACCCTTCAGGACTTCACAGAGAATATAAATGCCAATTATTTGTTTGTACTCTTATTAAAGGTTTGCTTTGAAGTGATTTTAGTAGAGAGTTGTTTAAAAGACTTGCAGTCCTCTGGTTTCTCCAGGTGTATTGTTTGATTTAGGTAAAATTTTGGTCTCAATCTCAAGCAATATTTTATGGGTGTCAAATGAGATTGCTTTCAATGAGTTGTGCTATATAGGTCCTGTTTCATGCTACAGGACACAGATTTAGGAAATCTCCTTTGGATTTGCTGAAAGAAAATCCTTGAAGAAACTATTGCTCACATCCTCAGTGTCCCAGATATAAAGCCCCACAGCAGAAATTTCTTAAGGTGTTAATTGCCAACAAAAGCATGCGAAACTAAAATTCTTTGCCTTTGTAGTCAAGAAAATCATGATTGGCCTTCATTTCTTTCAGGAAAAAAAAACTCAAATCTGAAGCTCAGCTGAGAAATTTAGGTACAGCCTTCTTGCTATGTACCTCATTTCAATCCATGAACTTATTTTGGTCTGTCTAATGTATGTTTCTTGTGATATTGGCCTTATTTATTATTCATATTTTCTATTTTATTATATGTACTATGATAAGCTTTTCCAAATCCCTTGTGCAAGAGGAAATAATGATAACTATAAAGGGAGTAGAAGATGAATACATAAGTAAATTACCCTTCTGAGGTCTCATCAAATTATAGGCTTACTACAACCTGACTTAATGATTTATTTACCTACTTCCAGATATGGATTAAGCATCCACGATGAGTGACTTACTGCATTATAAAGACTCATAGCTGAAAATATTTTTAATGGTGAATATTAATATTACTTTGCATACATAGCTAATCCCTTAAAGTTGCTGAGGAATGGACAAAAATAATTTAACTCATTTTGCATCTGTTTTTTAAAAAGTTTTATTAATACATTCTTGCAGTTCATAATGATTACATTCACTGTGGGAAGTTGATACATGTGCGTAACATATCTTAATTCTTTTTTCTCCTCCTAACCCTTCTCTTTACCCCCTTCCTCCATCTCTTGGTTATCTTCCCTTTTGCAAAGCAAGATAAAAGATAGCTTATAGGAAACAAGGAGATAGATCTTTTGAAAATATCTTTTAAAAACCTATAGTCCTTGTCCTTAGGGAAACAATAGATAAGAATGGTTAAAAAATTTGGGGCCCTGCAGCAACCAGTCATGATTTGAAACAATGACATCTCTGAGGCCTCGTAGTTATCACAAAGCCAGATCTCTTGAGCTTTTTCATAAACGCGAGGAAAGAGATACATGCTAGATTCATACATGCTTTAGGTTCCTGGCCGTGACTTTCACACACTACCATCTAAAAATTCCTTCTAGTTCTGAACAAATTGTTGGTAAAACCCGTTTATAAAATGTGTCAAGCTGACCAATTCATTTATCTTCTACCAGCCAACACTCATGACTCTCTGGTTTGTGTTTTGCCTACTAGTTTTACTTCTACATTGATTCCTTGCCTCTTCCTAGATCTCCATTTATACTAGTTGGATAAATTTTATACCTATTTGTCAGGGAAAGCCAAGGTCTTCCAACCCTGGAAACTTTCAGCTTCTCATCCCATCAAGAGTAACAATAAATGTAACCTGCCTTTTCAGTATTAGACACTTACATTCTGACCCTTGGGATTTACTTCTAACAGTGTTTTTTCACTGACCCATTTACTGTCTTTGTTTGCTGCTCTTTGCCACCAGAGGGCTCTACACGCCTGCCATCAGGATTCATCTAACCACAGGATATTTTGGTCTCTGTCTATAGGAGGTGCCCTTTCCTACCCCCAACATTCCTGGAAAATGTGTGATTACTAATCTCATCCCCTTAGAACCTAGATTCCAAATAAGATGCTTGATTTGTTAATGCAAATATTTGGACACAGGTTATAATAAAATAATGAAATTCCTTTGGCTTCTCTAAGGTCTGAGTTCCAGGTACTCATAACAAAAATGCAAGTAAGCCTGTCTTTTTGTAGGTTCTTTTCTAAGGAATGTTAACTACAGTTCTAGGCTAACTGTACATAGGTGTAGATTGTTTTTCTGAACTATTTGTATGGTGTCTTCCATTTACCTAATAAGAGATACACAAACTCAGATAATTTCCCTGGTAAATGACTTGAAGAGTATGAATACTCTTCCTGGCAAATAGTCTACAAAGTGGCCATTTTTTTTTCTTTTTTACATTGCAAAAATAAAACAGCATTTATTTACATTGAATATATGGTATGCACTTTGACAGTTTAAAACTATGTAAACTGCAAATTTCAGATCCAGCTTAAAAACCTATTTTACATTTAAGTTCATCACCCTATATGTAACAATTTTAGACTTCATGTTCTTAACCATCAAATCTTCCATACACTATCATCCTAATCTAATTTTTCTGTTGGCTGCAGTAAATCATTTAGAAAATTTTCAGAGAAGGTTCATGATGAATACAGTTTCTTAACTCCTTGGTATCTAAGAATGTTTTCCAATTGCCTTCATACACAAATACTACCTTGGCAGGGAATATATTCTTGGTTCAAAATTATTTTCCCTTAATATTCTGCAGATGTTGTTCCATTGTGTTCTGGCATTTAGAATTACAACAGAAAAATCTGAGTTCAGTCAGACTTTTGTGCCTTTATAGATAACCTGCTTTGTCTGTCTGGATACTTGCAAAAAAAATTTTTTTTTATCATTGAATTTAAAAGAGACATGAGAATATATCTAGGTGTTGCTTTCTTCTCATTAAATTTTAAAGGTATCCGATAAGCCTTCTCCATTTGTAGGCCTACATTGTTCTTCAGCTCTGGAAATTTTTCTTCAGTTAGTTCCACAATGATTGTTTCAGTTTCATTTGCTTTTTCCTTTTTCAGGTATTTCCACTATAAATTTATTGTATCTCCTGGACAGGCCCTCTACATCTGTCTTTGCCTCTTCTTTTCTCATCTTAATTTCTTTGGCCTTTTCCACTTCATTCTGTGAGAATTTCTCTTGTTTTCCATTTGCTGTAGGAATTTTATTTTATAACTAACCCTTCTTATGTGCGTCCTTTAAATGGAAGGCCTGTCTCTTCCATGTGCTTCACAATTAAGCCCACAGAGATAACAAACCCTCTTATAATACAATCAGAAATTTCTAGAAGATTGCTGTAGGCCAGTAGATAGTCATAGTCTAGTACTTCAGTATCAGAAGGAGGCTTTTTCTTGATTACTAAGCTCTATTCCTTTTTTCTGAACTGAGATTTTGTGACCTTTTCAACAGCTCTTTGCAATGGGATCCAAAAATGTGGTCTTCCTAAGCACCAAAATTGAAGAGGAAAACTTTGAGGTGTGACTATAGTAATTGTCCTTTGATAGATCCACATCACTGTCTTGATTGCTGCAAATGTTAGTGCTGGAAAATGAAAACACAGGCAGGTGATGAGGGACTCATGATCTCAACACAGCCTTGAAGGCTGAGGTCATCCCTCATGAATATGGAATATTACATTTTCCTAGTCTTTTTTTTTTTTTTTTTTTGGTACTGGGATTGAACTCATGACTGCCTGCTTGCAAAGCAGGCGCTTCAGCCACTGAGCTAAATCCCCAGCCCCATTTTCCTAGTCTTTCATGAACACCATCTGCCCTCTTTTGCTCCAATACTTTGTCAAAGAAATATTGGCCTCTAATGTTTAGTTTCTACATGTTTATGTAGTTTTGTGATTTCTTTTGCTTTTGATTCCCAGTTTCATTGCACTACAGTCAGATAGCATGAATGGAATTATTTCCATGTCTCTACATTTACTCAAGCATGTTTTATGGGCTCATATGTGGTCTGTTTTGGAGAACATTCCATGTGCAGCTGAAAAGAATGTATATTTTGATGTTTGGGGTGGAACACTGTTAGACATCTATCCAGTTCATTTGTTCACAGGCTTGGTTTAATTCTTATATTTCTTTGTTGATTTTGGTCTAGTTGATTTATCTAGATGTGAGAATAGTGTGTTAAGTTCTTCCACTTCAGTTGTGCTAATGCTTATTTGAAATTTCATTTCTCTTAATATTTGTTTTATATAGGTATGTGCACCAGTATTTAATGCATATATGTTTATGATTGCTTTCTCTTCTTCTTGGAGTTTTCCTGTAACAAGTATGTAATGAACTTCTTTGTCTCTTTTGATCAATTTTGACCTAAAGTTTACATTGTCTGAAAATAGAATAATTACTCCTGCTTTTTTCTAAGTTCCTGTGTCATGAAGTATTGTTTTTTAGCCTTTGACTTTTAGTCTATGAATTTCTTTATGAATTGTGTGTTTTTTGAATTCAGTGTATTGTTGGATCTTGTTTCTTGATCCATTCTGCTACTCTGTTTCTTTTTTGTTGTTCTTGAATTGAGACCATTTACATTGATGGTTATAACTGATATGTGTTGGCTTACATTTTCCATGTTATTTTCCTGTTGCTGATTCCCTGTCTTTTCCTTTGTTTAATTGCTTGCCTTGCCTGGTACTTTCTTTCTATTGTTGTTCTTGTGGTTATGGTCTTCATTTTCTCTTTCTCATATATCTTTCAGAGCCTTCTGAAGAACTGGTTTGATGGTCATGAATTTCTTCAGTTGTTCTTTATGATGAGAATATCTTATTTCTCCATTGATTTTGAAGGATAGTTCTGTAGGATACATCAATTTAGGTTGGAGATTGTTTTCTTTTAGGACTTGAAATATCTCACTCCAAGCTCTCCTTGGGCATTTATGTTGAGAAGTCTGCCATGATTGTGATGTACTTTCCTTTATAGGTGATTTGTTTCTTTTCTCTAGCTGCTTTTAGTACTCTGTTCTTGTGCTGAATTTCCAGAATCTTGATTATTACATGCGTTGGTGTAGATCTATTTTGGTCATCTGACATCTTTGGTCCACTGACTCCTGTCAAACTTACGTTGTTCTTCTTTGCTTCATCTTATAGCTGTTGAATTGATTTTTCCTGGTCTTTTGCTATTTTTAAGCTATATTTCTTTTCTGGATTGCTAGTTACAAACCTCTCTTCTAGAACTGATGTCCTCATTTTCATTCAGCCTGTTGCATATACTTTCATTTTTTAAAATAATTTTATTTAAAGAGAAAAAAAGCAAAACAAAACAAAATAGAATAAAGGGTAGCAACAATACAGTATTCCAAGGAAAAAAGGAAAAGAACAACAACAAAAAAACCTAAAAAATTATTGCTTGACAAATTACATACTGACTTCTTGGAAATAGTTGTTCAATTTACAAAGTTAAAACATGTAAAGTAGACATTCAAACAGTAAAACTGTTAACAGTTCTGCTCCACAATCTGACAGAAACAGCAATATGGTCATCCATCTTACCCACTCAAATATACATGCAATTATATCAAAAGGGTAAAATTAAACACAACAAAACAGAGCAAAGCGGATCACAAGAAAGCAATGTAAGAGACAAAAATTTCAAAACTAGACAATCAGAGATATTCACTCTCTATCATATTGACTCTTGTTTTCTTCCAAATAGTTGTCCAGATTGTCACATACATGGAATTCACATGAAACAACCTAGTATGGAATTGATCCGAGCAGGACGAGGAGGGCATTTCAGTTCTTCAAGACCAGACATTAGGGAAGCCAAGAATGGCTGTCATAGTGTCTCTCATTCTCCTCAAAACAGCTGTCCATACCATAATGTGTGTTGAACTTAAACAAGGCAAAGCAAGCTAAGATCACTTTGAACAAAAAGTGATAGTTTTGCTGGACTTCACATTATGACATTATGGAATCAGCACTGGGTATTGTAGTGTCTCTTTTTCTTCAAAGTAGTTGTTCATTTCAACATGTGTTATATAGTTGGTTCTTGTAAACTGTTTATAAGCTCTAAACATGCATGAGTCTCTATATGTATATCTTCATTTCTGTATTAGCAGGAAAAACAAAACAAAGCAAGATAAAACAAAACAATTCCTAGAAAAGCATGAGGCAGAAAAGTCACATAAAACCACAATACAAGGTGATATACAATGGTTACTATGGTGTTTCAGCAGTGTATAACAACATGAATAAAAACGAAGCATTGGAGACATTATAAGACTTCAAAAGTAATAATCAAACCAGAGTGGGTATCTTAGTGAATCTTGTCATCTTCAGTGTAGTTGCCTATACTCTTAGACTTGATGCTATCCATCATAACAGATTTAAATAAAATCAGTCAATACAAAGTAGCAATCTAACAAACCAGATTCAAATAAGATCAGTCATAATAAGACAGTATAAGTTATAAAGGGCTTCAGATTAA
>PVJX010027373.1:0-24920 GCA_004027295.1 Dolichotis patagonum | reverse complement strand
GCATTGAATCTGTATAGTAATTTTGGGAGAATGGCCATTTTTACAATGTTTGTTCTTCCTATCCATGAACAGGGGATGTCTTTCCATTTTCTGAGGTCCTCTTCGATTTCCTTTTTCAGGGTATTATAATTTTCCCTGTATAGCTCTTTTACTTCTTTCGTGAGATTAATTCCTAAGTATTTCATTTTTTTGGATGCTACTGTAAAGGGTGTAGTTTCTCTTATTGCTCTCTCAGTACTTTTGTTGTTAGTGTATAGAAATGCTATTGATTTTTGTGATAGCTCAAACAAATTTTTTTTCTTTTCTATTAAAAATGAGATATTACAGTACCCATTGAACATTTTCTGTTATTCAGTTCAGAAAGCCCTGTAATTCTTTCACTCTATGCATAGTGCCTTAAGTCATGTCTGATGATTGGTGTGAATAATGTTACAAATTTATACATGATCCACAATTTATTTTGATAATGTATAATTAAATTGAAAATCTGTGAAGGTTAAAGTGAGCACACTGGAAATGAGATTTCTATACTTTATTCAAAGTTGGATAATCTTCATAATTTTTAACTATAAAAAGCTGTATAAGTATATGATAATTCCAACAATTAAGATACATTCTTCTTAAAGTGATACATTCAAAAACACTGTGAATAAATGAAAATAGAAATAATAAAAATGCTCAATTAGCATTGACCCAAAAATATTATAAAAGAGAAACATACAAATGAGAACAAAATGAAACACACAAAATATATAAGTGGTAGATATCAGTTAACATAATACCAACGCCTGGGAATATAGCTCCATGGAACAGTGCCTGCCTGGCAAGCATTAGGTCCTGAGTTTGATTCCCAGTCCAAAACAAAATAAAACAAATGAAAACAACAACAAAAAAACCCCATAATACTCTAAAGACATGTATGCATTTTAAGGTCAACAATTAAGATCACATTTCAGAGTAGATTAAAATTTTCATACAAACAATATTTTGTTTTTAATACCATCCCTGAGGTGCCAACACTTCCTTTTCTCCATGACCTCATCATAAATTGCCTTTTTTTGATAATAGCAACTCAAACAGATTTGAGTAGGTAATTCATTGTGTTTTCATTTGTTTTTTCCCTTTTTAATCATGATATTGAATACCTATTCATGTATGTGTATAGTCACTTGCTTGTCATCTTTTGCCTACAGTTAAATTGCATTTTTTTTTTGGTACTGGGGATTGAACCCACAGCCTTGTGCTTGCCAGGCAGGCACTTATGGCGCTGAGCTAAATCTCCAGCCCCTTAAATTGCATTATTTGATTTTTTTCTTTTTGTTTGTTGCTATTGACCTTATAAAGTCCTTATGTATTCTGGATGTTAACCTTCTTCAAATGTATAGTTTGAAACCTTTTTGTCTCATTCTGTATGTCACTTTATTCTATAGTTTCTTTTTCAAAGCAGAAGTATTTTTTTGGTTAATGCAATTATATTGGTATCTGGTTTTTCTTTTGTTGACTGTGCATTTTCAGGTTACATGCAATGAAACATTGCCTAGTCAAAGGTTAAGAAATATATGCCTATGTTTTCTTCTACTAGTTTAATATATTCAGGCTTTACATATAAATTATTAGTTCACTTTTAGTTGATTTTTTGTCTGTTTTGAACTAAAGATGTAATTCTTTTCTTTTGCTTGTCAGTATCCAATTTTCATAACATCACTTAATGAAGAAATACTTTTTCCTATAATTAGTTATTAGAATCTTTGTCAAAGTTCAATTTCCTGAAAATGTGTAAATTGACTTCTAGGGTCTGTATTTTGTTTCATTTTTTAGATCTCAACAAGATATATGTACTCCATAGTTACTGAAGTATACAAGATATAGTAAATATCTAATTTTCTACTAACAGATGAATAAAGAAAAAATATATAACGATAACATTATTCTGTTTTTAAAAATAAAATCCTGTCATTGTGATATAAATTCACCTATAGAATATTATGCCAAATTAAATAATTCAGGTAGGGAAAGATAAGTACTGCATGATTTCCATTTTATGCAAAATATATGTCAAACTCATAGAAGTAGAGAATAAAATTATGGTTTCCAGGAGCATCAGATGGTGGAGCAGGAAATCAAGAGGCATTTCTCAGATGTTACAAAGTTTTGTTTATGCAAGATGAATAAGTTGTGAGTTTTATATCAAATTTCTATTATAAATATTTAATATACTGCATATTGACTACAGTTCACATTATTGTATTGCATACTTGAAATTTTCTGAGAGTGTAATTAGTTACATAAAATGAATGTGTTCACTGAAGTAATGAATATGTTAATTAGTTTGGGTGTTTTGATGATTTCACAATGTATATATATATAAAAACATCAAGATATACCTAATAAATATAGACAGTTCTTATTTGTAAATCACTCAGGAAAATATTACACGTGTTTAAAATTGTATGAGAAGTATTTCCTAAATGCACTAACTTGAGGTCAGTGATGACCTTGATTAGCAAGTTTTAAAAATAATAATAAGGAAGAGAGGATTCTTGAAGAAGACCTAAGACTAAAGTTGCAGAAATGGAGCAAAGGCAGGGTAGACAACAGTTTTGAGGATTTGTGACAAAAATAGAAGCAAAAGAATAGGTCATAGCTTCTAGGAGAAGTGTGACCAAGTTACATTTTTTTAAGATTGAATAAAATAAAGTGTGTGTGTGTGTAAATAAAATGGGAATTGTCAAGTTGGTAGAGTTAAGATGATTCTGTAATGAAGAGAGAACAGTACTGGAGCAATTTAGTTGATCAGTAGAAGTGTTTGCAATCTATTTATGAAATGGCAGAAATCCAGAATAGGGAGCTGCATGGAGAGTTTATCTTTAACAATAGAAAGTAAGACAGAATATAAAAACACAGATGCTGAAAAGGCTAAAATACATAGATAGAGATCTATAAAATTTATCTGTTAGTAAGTATAATACCAGGTCAACCTGAAAATTAGGACAAGAAGGTTTTTAGAGTTGTGCTTAGCTAGTAGATGATGTGGAATCATCACCTATGTTACTAGTCATGATTCTGTGAACACATTTCTTTGAAACTGTTTCCTCATTTCAAAATAGGCAGTTACTGTGGATTTGCGATTTGAAGGGTATTCTATGTAAGGGATAATAATTACAAATGTAAGTTTATTTTGACATTTGTGTGTCCAATATTCACACAGGACTTATCCCCAACCTTGCTATTTTTATGCAACAATCATCATAAATGAAACTAGCCATAGTTAAAGAAACCTCACAAAAATGCCAGATGATATACAGAATCAAGACAAAAAATGGTCAGACTAGACTCAGAGGCAAAATATCATCTTATACCCATTTTCAGACTCTCATTAGTTGAATCCATTTTTTTCTGATGTTTACAAATCTTCAGTTCCCTCTTCCTCTGTTAATGCATTTTCCAAGTAGTAATGGTTTCCTCTCAATAATATGTAAACATTGCTTGGGTATTGATTTGAAATACAAACAATAACAAAATAATTGTTGATAATATATGTAGGAAATATCCTGAAATTATATATGATGGCTAATGGAATTATACACATTTAGGCAGATGCATTAGCTTAGAAAATAAGAATAAAAGGGACATAAGTTATGATCCTTAATGATCTTTTTATTTGGAGTCTACCCAAGTATATGTTCCTTTATTAGCTTTTGGATTTCTTGTCTGGATTTCTGTCTGGTCTAGGTAAGAGTCATCTCCTTTATCTTGTTCAGTAGCCTGAACCTAGTCCAGTGCCTTAGTTAATTTGCAGTGTGCACCATGCTCCTTCAATTTGCTGCCCTCCAACATATGTGAATATGTTAGAATATTTAAATCCCTCTCAAAAAATATGTGGCCTATGGTGGACATTCTTCCCTACCTCTGGCTATGCCACCAACCTAGTCCTGATCGCATGGTACTTTTTCAAGCCTGAACAGTATGTTAGCATGTTATGTGGATCTAGTTCAGTAATTAGAATATAGAGTACTGAACTCCCAACATATGATCACATTTCAGAATAATGAAGTAGATGTCCCTTTGATTATAGTATCTGCCATTTCTACAGGGTCAAATAGAGGTTGAAGACCAATGGTGGAGACAATGTAAGGCTGTAAATTACTCACTGTTTTTAGGATTAGCGCCTTGTGTTAAGTCCTGTTTTGCCACCATCTGATCTCAGCACTTCAGGTATGAAAACTTTAATGAGATAAATATACCCAGAGGTTACTAACCACTTTGCAGTGGGGTGACAGTATGTAAGATAGCATTATTAAGTTAAAAAGAAACTTATTTTTCATGTTAGTAGGGAACAGTTTTCCTCAGAGACCATCACATCCAATAATGTAAAAAATTGGTATGTTCATCTGCTGTCCAAAGATAATCTATTCAATTTTCAAACATTTTGGAAACCATATTAAACATGAATTTGCTTTGTGGACCTACTATTAGAACCAGATGAGTAAAACAGTTTAGGAGATGTGTGCCTGGTGTTTGCATGGCCCTATGACGTTTTTAACCTTAGAATACTGCATTGGGCCAGTCTCAATCATTCAGTACACTTTGATTGATCAGCTATGTACTGACCACCCTAAATATTGCCCATTTGGAGTTGACATTATTATAGTGATGGATGGAACTTAGACATAAAACAAACAGTAAGTATGTAAATAAATTTTAGGATAGCAAGTGGTATGTAAATAGGAAAAAAATAAAGCAGATAAAAAAGGATACAGTAGTGGTAGGAAAGATTGAGTGGTGAGACTTAACCTCACTGAGGTGACATTTAAGCAAAGCTTAGATTGATTTTGAGACTGGAGAATCAAAGTAGAGAGGATAGCTTGGGCACGCATTCTAACACAGTAGTGTATCTTGTCTTTTAGAAGAATGCCTAGGAAGTCTTTATGCATGGAGCATAGTGAATGAATCATGACAGAAGAGATAAATAGGAAAGTGATGACTATTGAGATCTTAGAGGGTCCCGATGACCATTAAAGAGATTTTGACTTAGAATGGGAAAGGGAGTCATTTTTCGTTGCAGATAAAAAAAATGACATTATCTCATGTTCCAAAGATCACACTGTCATTTATGAAGCAGGTATGAAAAAAGTCCCTGTTGGGCACCATGAATTATGAATTGACATAGTATCTGCCTGAAGCACTGCTGGCCCTGCCTTGTGGGCTGGTATTGGAATGTACAAATCCTTCTTCCTCTAGGACACCATTGATATATTGATAGTCATTGAGGTTGTGAGGTTCATAGAGCAGCATGAAGCCCACTGAGGATAATGCACACTAAAATCTAGTGCCCAGGTATGGAGATGGATCTTAACTAGTTTCTTTTATGATATTAAATTTGCCTATCCAAACATTATTTCTATGCTGTTTCAGGAAAAGCAGCACACCTCTCCCACAGCAATGGCTAATAAAATAGGTGCTAGCTGGTGATTCTTGGTCTTTATTCCCAGAGAACATTGATCCTCCCAGAGACTTATTTCCTTGTAATTCTTCTTTCTTTCTACTTTTCTTTCTCAACATGCACCATAACTCTTGACAGGAGATTGAGGACTCACTGCAGGGTTCCCTGATAACTGGTGCTGTGAAAAGAGTTACCAATAAGTAACCAACATTCCAGTTGCTCAAAAGCCCTGTATGTGCACTAACAAGTGTTTTACTAAACATTACTTTTATTTACTGCATTTATTTGTTTTATCACACATGCTAATTTTTACCAATTAAGTAACATTCAAAAGAAACATTTTTATCAGTCACAGAAACACACTTTCTTTCCTCTACTTTATATTAATTTAAATAGTTTTACTCTTCACCTGGACAGCATTGAGTACATATTAAACCATCAATAAATTTTAGCTTAATACTTTTAGCTCTCTTTTCTTCTTTTTAATTTTTTGTATTTTAAGAAAGACAGAAAAGAAAATTAAAAAAACAAAATAGAAAAAACAAGAAAAAAGTAGAATACAGAATTTTAAAAAATAACATCATAAAATTGCTAGTTGATACATTACATATTGTAATCTTAACAATAGTTGTTAAAGTTACAGAACCAAAGCATAAAAAGTGGCTAGACACTCAAACATTGACAGTGCAAACTCTTCTGTTCAACACTTTCCAAAGTATTGAAAAAATTGGTTATTAATATTCATATCTTTCCAATAGCCTGTAAGTACCAAGAATATCTAGCAATCCCGTCTGGTGTACTTTTAAATTTCAGAGCTATGCTATCACCAAGTGCTCAGGAAGATCACAACAAATGACTGAATTTTGAATATAAACTGGCTCAATGTACATCATGGATTTTATTACAACCTTAATACTAGTTTACATGCTTAGTACCAGCAATGAAAAAACAGTACTGCATCTTTTTCCTCACTCCCTAGTAAAAACCAAATCAATATCATTACCATTGTAGAATCAAGTAAGTTACCTCAGGTAGCCAAAGGTAGACTCCAGATTCTCTTTGATTGTGTCTATCGACATGGAAATCTCTTTTACATTACTGTGTTTAGGTAAGGTTTGATTTTAATATCAGAAAAACATCATGTTACATGAAATACAGTCAGAGTTTGATGTGGAAAATTGTCATATGAACTTCTCTCCTCCACTCCCTTGTCAAATCACTACCAAATATATGTGGTTGCTCTAGGTTGAAGAATGTATTTTTTCTTTGATGTGAAATACAGCACTTAGCTCATAGGTCAGCTGTTTCTATTACAATGTGATCTGTGCCATTGCTTGGGAGATTCTCTCATCCATGATTAAAGTTTAGAGGAACAAGTGTGGAAGAAAAATGGTTTCTCTTAAGAGGTACATACAGTGTGGGCCTCAAAGTGTTGGGGATAGACAAAATGGAAAAAAACAGTTTATGACAAGTTCACCATGCTTTCTTTGAAAAATTTTACTACAAGGAGTGTCAAGAACATTTGAGGTTAATTATTTCTTCTCAGTGCTTTAGACATTATGACTTCTCAAGAGAACTTAACAGTAATTAGATGTCCTAACAAAAGAATTTAGGAAATCCCTAGAATGCAGATCTTCAAACAATTGATGCGCTAACTTCATTTTCTATAACTTTCTTTCTCCCATGAAATTATTCCTCTCTGACCTGGACTCTGGAGACACCCACTGCTATCACTGTTTAACTCTCATAGTGATCACATAGTGATCTGTAGAGCTTTCTTCACTGGCATGAAAGAATCGCTCTCGTATGGTAGTGTGAACTATGGACAAAGAGGTCATCTGAGGCTAAGAGACTAAAGGGCAAATCAAATTAGGTATTTTACAGACAATTATCTACGTTCCAAATCCTTGAGTCCTCACGTCTTCTACTTTCTAATGTCACAATAGCTCATAGCTCATTTCATTAACATTCAACCCCCCGTGACTATTTGTGCTATTCCCAGGAAACTGCTGCCTACCATGTCATTACAGTGCATGAATGTATCTATTTGTTGCCCTGATTAAATAGAAAGAGAATCATATTTGTATTACTCTATGTTAAGTTCTGAGATAATCATACAATATTTGCTGTGTAAATAGTTTGCCATACACTGAAATTATTCCCGAGCTATGGAAAAGTCTGACTTTTCTCAATCTCATGGTGAAACATGTCAATGATCTTTCAAAATTTGGACCATCCACTTGTTTTTTAAGAAAGTCAAGTTCTTATAGGACAAATTTAAATAGTATATCATATCAATTTTTCCCAAATTCAAGTACACTTTCATTGCTTCTAAATTTTAAAACTAAAACTATGTCCTTTCCTCCCCTTCTCCTCTTGTCCTCCCTCCTTCCCCCTCTCCTCTTCGTTTTCCCTTTTTTCCCTTCCTCCTCCTCCTCCTTCTCCTCCTCCTCCTTTTAGTTTTATATTCCTCTCAAGCTAGTGTTTGAAATGAGGACTCAAGCATGTTATGTAAGTGTTCCTCTCTTCTAAACTTTAATGCATACTCTAAAGCAAGGCTTTTCAAATTTTAATATGCATAGATAACTCCTGGATATCTTGTTAACATGTACTCTCTGATTCAGGTGTTCTGCAATGGCTACTTTATGTTTCTAAAAATTATCCTGATCATGGTTGGCATTTATTCACACTTAAAGTAGTGGCTGGATATCCTAATAGGCACATTTATTTCAACCAAAGTTATATTAGAAAGCAACTAACCATATCCTCATCCTTTTCCATTTTGTGTTTAAGCTTTGCATGAAAAAACTGAAATTTTGTTTTTATTGTATTTTATTAGTGAACAGAAACAGAAATACTGACTGATGGAATATAATAAAAAAGAAGCAAAACAAAGCACCTATGTCCATATGATGTTTTACAAAGTGGCTAAAACCTTTCTGTGGAGAGAACACAAATACCTTTAACAAATTGTTCTGGGAAAATTAGAGATCCATATGCAGAAAAATGAAACATGATTTCTCTCACTTTTACTAAATCCAGTCAAATTTAAAACACATATATAAGATCAGAAACATTGAAACTGCTGAAAGACAACAAAGTGAAACACTTAAAGCAATAGGAATAGGCAAAGACTTAGTAGGTTTCCAGCAGCTAAGGAAATAATAGCAAAAATCAACAAATGGAACAGCATTAAATACAGATTCTACATAGTAAGGAAAAAAATCAATAGACTGAAGAGACAGGTTACAGAATGGGAGAAATTCTCTAATATTTGCTCTTCTGATAGATTGTGCATATCTTTAACACTTAAATAACTTGAAAAATTTATTTAAATAAAACAATGAATCTAGTTTAAAAAGTGGACAACTGAACTAAATATATTCTTCCCAATGGACATTCAAATGGTTAGAAAAGAATGAAATTATTGAGCCCAATTATAGCTTTAGGTGTTTAGAGAAAGAACCAAATATAATAATTTTTGTAAGCTTTGCAGACAGTTTGACTGACATTTGCCTACAACTTTAATTGGCACATTTAGCTTTCTGCATGTATCTTATTTTAAATTAGCCCACATTAGTGCACTTTCTGCCCCCTTTTTCTAATTCCCCAACCCTCATGGGACTCAAACATCTGTATTCAGCATGACAATGTATATGTAATTTTTAGCAATACAAATAGAAAAAACTACAAAATGTGATTAAAGCATGTTGTCTGCTTTCTTTTTATCTCATTTTAATTTTTTTGAATGCTTACATAGGGGAGTCTGAGCTTTTTGGATCACTCAAGGCCAAAATATATTCTATTGTAGATATAGAAATGATTCTACAAATGGTACTTTACCATTTCTACAGTGTAATGCAGTTCACAATACTTCAGTGGTGAACGTGATAGTGTTGGGATTAGTAGTAGTGAAGAAAAAACAGAATAAAGTAGTTCATATAGCTAAAGCTTTTCCACTTCAATTGTTACAGAAGACGCCAGCAGCTGGCAAAGTAGTTGTGTTGAGCACTTGAGCACTTATTGACAATATACAAAGCCCTAAATTCCACTCCGAGCAGTGTGAAAAATAAAGAATGATCATTTTGTTCCATGAGAGTTTAGTTGATTGACCTCATAAAGCTTTTGAGGGCAAGCTAATAGCTTACAAAAGTGTATTTCTCCAATATTATGTGTCTCCTGAATATACCAGCAGCATATTTGATTTCAAGTAAATATGAGAAAGAGAAGAGGGCGGTATCACTTTAAAAAACTCACATAATTAGGCAATGACATCTACTTGGCCTCCTCTGTTTACTCTACAAGGGATTCCATGAGAAATGGCTTTTTGAGATGACATAATCCATAGGTTACACATTGGGTCACAGCACTCAACTGCTGTTAGGAAATGATATTTCTAAATAAAATTTTTAAAAATGCCAGAATCCTTTTAAGTCTTGAACATTATTAAAGGGAGTCCTAGAATTACTGACAGTCAATCAGAATGTTGTTCTTTGCTCTTTGAGCATTTTCTAATTATGAATAGTAATTCCAATATTTTTGCATCCAAAGCAAATGAATTATGCAGCAGAACATCACAGTCATTTTTATCAACAAGTCTTTCAGGGAATCCCCACATTGCTTTGTTACCTTTCAGGGAGTCCTCAAGTGGCTTTGTACTTGCAAATCTCCCCAGGCACCTTCAGAAAGGCGGGCATGAATGACAGCAATGAGAAGCATCTTTCAGTGGAAACTTTTGCAAATGAGCTATGTCCTTTGAATGATGTGTTCTTATTCACTTATTTCAGTTTAACATCTGCCTTCTGACCTGTTAGACTTACCCTGTGGATGCTGTGGATTGACATTGGGTTTTTTTTTCAAAGCTGCAAAGGACAGTTCCTTTCTTGGCTGCTGCTAAGGACTACTGACATTCAAGTTTTATTCCAACCTCAGTTCAAACTCTCTAGTGTATTTAGATTCCCTGATCCTAGAAACAAAGTTCTCACAACTATAAACTTTTCCTCAGTGAGTTCACTCACAAAGTGAAAGTTGTTATTAAATTTCCAGAGAAAGACCCTATAAGCTTCACATTTTCCTTCCTTCCATCCTTCTTTCCTTCTTTTCCTTTCTGCTTCTACTTTTTCTTTTTCTTCAGTTTTACCTTTACTCTTTATTTTGTTTTTGAATTTTCTTTCACACATTAAGCTAGACTCCCTCAGTCTGTCACAGATCTTGCTTCCTGTCATTGCTGTGGTATGTTGTAAAACAAATTATAATTCTGGAGCTATTACCGGAGAGACAGTTCTCAGAAAATTGTTTTTGGTATAGCATTTCTTATTCTGAATATTGCTTGATTCTTCTTATTATTCCTTACAATTAAAGATCTTATTCATTCTTTCATTAAAAAATATAAAAAATTGGTTTGAAAACCAAAGCCAAAACTACCAACAAAACCCCTGACAAAAGTGACTCAAAAGCTTTCTATATTCATGTGAACTGAAAGGAAGAATACAAATCATATTTAGTAAGTTATGCTATTAAACCTATTTACTCTAGTGTTCCTGGGCAGCAGATACTCTGGTAGACTCTGTACTTGGGGAGATAAAAACAGAATAGGAAGATATAAACAAGAATAAAAGACAGTATCCCCTGTTAGAGAATACATAGTTCATATGAATAAAAGGAAATGGAGATGTGACCTAGAATCTAGTGAAATTATGGGATAACTAAAGATATAAAAGTGCAGTACCTGTTCTGGGTTCCAGGGTTATACAAAGCATAGGTCTCTTTTCATGAATGTACTTGCTGCTTAGTGCAAGGATTGCAGCTAGTTTCCAGCTTCCAGCTGCACTATCTTTTGTATCCACTGCAGTTTCATACTTGATGTCCATGGTTAAGGACTTAAAATACTGGGGCGGCTAAGTCTTCACCATTGCAATCCAATACAAACGTTCTCTAAGTTAGGTTAGCTCCAAGCTTCCTTGTAGTTGGATTTAGACTATCATTTCTGTACCATCCTCTTAGGCCTTCTGCCCAGTGTAACTAAATATGTTAGTGATATGTTATACAAACATCGAGGATCATTTATTTATTCATCATACATTTATTGACAGATATTCTGCTGATTGAAAATAAACTCCCTAAGAAGTAAATGATATCTCAATATCAGTAGAGTCCCTCAATTTCATAGATCCTTAGCAACCTCAGGAGTTTCTAGGAGTTGTGAAATACTCTAGGGGGAGCCAGGAAGTCATGCAGCAAAAAGAGAATTGGTGTAAATAAGCATTGCTTAGAAGCTTCCTAAAGTTTTTCATTGAAAGGGACTTGAATTTCTAAGACAACAGAAAAGTATTGCCATCTCATTTCTTAATCTCCATTAACATACAATATCTAGTCTAATTTTCAGTTTATAATATGGCATTATTTTGTCCATGATTGTCTCTTTCCCCAGTTAAGAAAACAAGCATTTGATTACAAGAAGATAGGTTTTACTATGTTGGAGTAAGAGGACTGGTATGAGAAGAAATAGGAACCAGTCATCCAATGTCCTGCAGTGTAATGATATAGTATAATTAAGGTTTGGCAGAATTACTCTTCCAGAGAAAATCACTGTCCACTGATGCTGTGTGCACAAAAATTGGTTCATCAAATTTTCTTCCCTTTTCCTGAAAGTTTTCCAGAAGGGTATTTATTTTCAGATTGAGACCTTGATTGTTCAATTTCTCGCCAGATTCAGCTGAAATTGTTTAAAGGGAATATCCAGTAAACATTTCCAACCATATTCCGGTAACCTAGCTCAGAGACAACAAACATCCAGATATGCATTTCAGAATTCGCATGTGTTTGCATATTTTATTTATCTATACTAAGCATTGGGAAAGGGTTTTTTCATGCTCAGAACACTGATTTAGGTATAACTGTAAACATGTTTATATAAATTGATTTCTAACTTTTTACTCTTAAAATCACAACTGTAGAATGAGTCCCATTTAAGGGATAAGAGAGTTTTGTTCCTATACTTGGAGCTTAGGTAAACATGATTCTGGCCATGATCATCCTTTACTTAATGCATAGTAGCACACAGAAATGCAGTATTTTTCTCTACTTTGGAGCACGTAACTATTAATGCAATGATTACTTAGATAAGTCACCCTAAAATATGTCAATTCTATGAACCAAATAAGAATACAGATAAGATAGTTGTTAAACTATATAAGGGTGTTCAATTATACTATTAAGCTTGCTATCATCATTGCAATATACAGTAAATGTACAAATATATATATATATATATATATATATATATATATACAATTGCCATCAAATCATAAATAATACATTTAAAGCATATTGAAATGAGTAATTCAACTGATACAAAATACAGTGTTTCTGTGATTAGAGAAAGTTCTGCTTCAGGTTCTGATTCAAATTCACACATTATTGTCATGTGCTTCATTCTGGGACACCTGCTGAAGGGCCTGTGTCAGCCTAGAATATATTCTCATGGAAGAAATATAAATTCTTCAAGGGCAGGGTAAAGGCACACAGTGCTTCTTAAGATTCAGATTTAGAACTGGCAAATTTTCAGTTTTACTCATATTTTATTGGTTAAGTAAAACAAACAGCAATGTGTAGAATCAGTAGGGTGACGATACAGAAGTATATTCTTTGCAAGGAGGAATCAAAAATCATTTGCAGCCATATTGCACAAATATATACAGCAAAATTCAAAAATCCAGCCATTTATGGAAATGAGAGAAAAATACTTGTCGAATAGTAATAAAATCTATCATAGATTTTATACTGCTTTTATTTTTGGACATGATAATGTCTAAAATTCCAATACATTTTTCTTTATAGATTTATTACTATAGTGAATATTTTTGTCATCATTTGTTTATAGCACTTTAATTCTGCATGCATGTGAATCTTATTTATCATGTTAATTTCATTTAATTAAGTTTTGGCATTTAAGGAACAATATTCCAGAGAGATGTTGTATTAATTTTGCCAAGTAATTGGAGATAGATTCATCCCCAAAAGTTGTATGATTTCCAGCTAGTTAATGAAGACATAGTTGTCAGGAAAGGCATAAATTAACCACATACTATCCTGAGGGGAAAAATAGTATGTAGAAATAAAAACCTCACATTTTCTTTATACATTCATCAGTTGAAAGGCATTTGTGGTTCTCCCAATATTCAGAGAAACTTGGTTGTCATGGGGGTTCATGCCCGTAATTCCAACACTCAGGAGACTGAGGCAGGAGGATTGCCCTGAGTTCAAGGTCAGTTTATGCTACATAGTGAGTTCAAAGATACCCTGTATTGCACAGGGAGACCCTGTCTCAAAAAAATAAATAAATAAAGTTACAAACTATGTTGTTATAAGCATTGATGTGCATATAATATTTTTGTAATTTGATTTTAATTCTTTTGGCAAGGTACCAAGAAGGAGAATAGATGGGTCAAATGAAACCATCTAGTTCTAGTTTTTTGGAGAATGTCCACAAAGATTTCCACAGTGGTTGCATGAATCTACATTGCCACCAAGAGTAGTGATGCTCTTTTTACACAGTCTCACCAGCATTTATTATTGGTTGATTTCTTGCTAATTATTATTTTTTTCTGGAGTGATATGGAATCTCAGTGTTGTTTTAATTTGCATCTCTCGAATGACCAGTGATGTTGACATTTTTTCACATATTTATTTGCTATTTGTAATTGTTCATTGGAGAAGCATGTATTCAACTCAGTTACCCATTTTAGGATTGAGTCCTTAAATTTGGGGATTCAGAGTCTTTTAAGTCCTTTATATATTCTATAAATCAATCTTTTATCTGAGGAACTCCTGGCAAAATGATTTTTCCAAGTCTGTGGGTTGTCTCTATATTCTGTTGGTGATTTCTGGATTACTATTCAGCTGTAAAAAAGATAAACTTGAGACATTTATAGGTAAATGGGTGCATCTGCACATCATACTCTTAAATTAAATAAATCAGATAATGTATAAATATCATATTGTTTTTCTTGTGTGAGAAACTGAAAGTGTAAATATGGACAAAAATATATAATTATGCAAAATAGGGAGAAAATGTTCAATTGGGAAGGAGTTCAAGATGGGGGAGGAGAAAGGAGGAATAGAAAATAACATGATAAATGAAAGATAAAATGGGGGGTTCCTATCCAGCCCCCTATGAAAAGGGACTGAGCCCTAGAGGTTCCGCAGGCCTCATACACGAGGCCCAGCTTCCATCTTTCAATTCAGATAGCCAAAAACCTGCCAGGAAGTTAGGACCGCACAATGTGAGTCCCAGTGCTACAGCACTGGCCCGGGGAGGATTTGAGACATGTGCTCCCCGCCATTGAGTTCATATCCAGCTCCCTGAGATACTGGACTGAGCCCGGAGATTCTGCAGGCCTCAGTGCACCACACCCAGAGGTTCTCTGGGCCTCAGTACACCATGCACAGGTTCCATCTTTCAATTTGAGGAGCCAAGAAACTGCTGGGGAGTCAGGACTTTGTGAGGAGCTGAGGGAGCAGGAAGTGATTACCAACACACTGAGGGGAATGTTTGGGGCACCACTCAAAGCAAGAAAATATAGGAGATTGACAAAATGAAAGATCAACAGTAAATCTCAAATCTCCAGCCCATCCCAAGAAAGCCTAGGAGCCATATACACAGAAGAAAATGGAAGCCATACAGATAAAATGACTGAAATGATATCAACTGAAATAAAGAAGCAATTCAGGGAAGCTATGGGGAAACTCATATCAGAAATAATTGCCAAGGTAAAAGAAGAAATGATAAACGTTGTGAAAGAAATAGTGAACACATCTGGTGAAGACACAGCTAAAAAATTAGAGGAACAAAGCAAACAGTTAGAATCCCTGAATGACACTATAAGAAACAAAATGCATGAAGCAGATTCAAAGACATATATAGGAAATCAAAAATTCTATTGAAAGTTGCCAAAAAACCTCAAAAAATAGTGAAGATAGAATTTCAGACCTCAAAGATAAGATTGCAGCTAGTGAACAGGAAAGGAAAATTCTTTTAAAAATAATAAGGAATCAGGGAATAACAATTCAACAGCTGAAAGATGATGCAAAGAAAAATAACGTAAGATTAATAGGGATAAATGAAAAAGAAGGGGACAGCCCAAGTGATATCAAGAGGATATTTACAGAAGTAATAGCTGAAAACTTCCAAATATGAAAATGGAAACTGACTTATGGATTAGTGAAGCATATAGAATTCCAAAAATGAATAACCAAAATAAAACTTCACCCAGATATATAATAAGCACCATACCAGAAACATCACCAGAAATCACTATAAGAAACCACCATAAGAACAGAAATCACCATAAGAACAGAATACTAAAAGCTGTTAGAGATAAAAGACAGATCACTAATAAGGAAAAACTCTCAGAATCACAGCAGACTTCTCATCACACACAATGAAGTCAAGAAGAGCATAGAGTGAAGTATTTCAGATTCTAAAGGAAAACAACTTTCAACCGACACTGATGTACCCTGAAAATCTGTCCCTCAAAATAGATGGAGAAATAATACTTCCATAACAAAGAACAGCTGAAAACCTTCATGAACACCAAATCAACCTTACAAGGAACACTGAAAGACATTCTAGGTACACATAGGATAAAACCACTAAGAAAGGCAGAAAATAAAACAGAAAGGAAAGGTAAAGATACAGCAGCAGAAGGATAACATGTCAACAATAAACCAATATATAACAGTTATAACCATTAATGTAAATAGCCTCAACTCACCAATCAAAAGAAAGAGACTGGCAGAATGGACCAAAAAACAATATCCTACCATATGCTGTCTACAAGAGACCAATCTAACCCAAAGGAAACCCATACACTGAAAGGCAAAGGATGGAAAACAATACTTCATGCAACAGGAAACCAAAAAAGGTGGGGGTAGCTATTCTGTTTGCAGACAATGTGAACTTCAAACCAAGAATGATCCCAAGAGATAAAGGGGAAAACTTCAAGAGGAAGAGATAACAATCTTAAAAATATATGCACAAAATTCCAGAGCACCCGGTTATACAAAGCAAGTATTACAGAAATGTAAAATCAAAAAAGCAATAACACAATTAAAACAGGAGACCTTAACATGCCATTGACACAAAGGGACAGATCAACTAGACAGAAAATTAGCAAAGAAACAACACAACTGAATCATACCTGTGAACAAATGGACTTGATAGAGGTATATATAGTTTTTCAACCAATGATATCAGAATATACATTCTTCTCAGCAGTACATGGGACATTCTCTAAAATGGAACATATACTAGCCCACAGAAAATATTTAAGCAAATGCAAAACAATTGAAATTATCCCATGCATGTTATGGGATCATAGTGCCACGAAACTAGAAGTTAACAATAAAAACACGTGCAAAAACCCCACAAACACATGGAAACTGAATAATACACACTTGAGCAATCAATGCAACACACAGGAAATTAAAGGAATTACACAATATCTACAAGCAAATGAAAATACAAACACAATTTATTGGAATTTGTGGGATGCAATGAAAGCAGTCCTCATAGGAAAATTCATTGCACTGAATTCCCACATCAGGAAGACAAAGAGAGAACACAAATAAACAACCTGAAGCTACACTGCAAACATCTATAAATAGAAGAGCAAGCCAAGCCCAAAGCCAAAAGAAGGAAGGAAATTATAAAGATCAGAGCAGAAGTTATTGCAATAGAGACTAAGAAAACAATACAAAGAATCAATGATTCAAAGAGTTGGTTCTTTGAAAGAATAAATAAAATTGATAAGCTACTAGAAAATCTTATTAAAAAAAGGAAAGTAAAACTCAAATTCATGCAATAAGGAATGAAAAAGGTGAAATTACTACAGACTCTGTGGAAATAAAGAAAGTAATCAACACCTATTTTGAAAACCTCTACTCACATAGGTTTGATAAGACAGAAGAAATAGACAGATTCCTAGACACATATGAACTACCAAAGCTGGGGCAGGAAGATGAAAACTGCTGAATAACCCAATTTCTATTACTGAAATTGAAAATGTAATTAAGTCCTTGCCTACAAAGAAGAGCCCATGTCCAGATGGATTCACGGTGGAATTCTACAAGAAATACAAAGAAGACTTAATTCCAACATTCCTGAAACTCTCCAATGAAATTGAAAGGGAAGTAATTCTTCCTAAGTCATTCTTGGAAGGAAATATTACTCTAGTACCAAAACCTGAGAAAGACCCAACAAAAAAAGAGAACTATAGGCCAATCTCCCTAATGAACATAGATGCAAAAATTCTCAATAAAATATTAGCAAACAACATGAAGCAAAAAGTTTATATGCCATGACCAAGTGGGATTCATCTCATGAATGCAGGGATGGTTCAACATACATAAATCAATAAATGTAATCCATCAAATAAATAGAGCCAAAAGTAAGAACCACACAATCATTTCTATGGATGCAGAAAAAGCTTTTGATAAGATCCAACACTCATTCATGACAAGAACCTGATAGAGAATAGGAATAGATGCTCTTTATTTACCTCAATATGATAAAGGCTATCTATGACAAACCTACAGCCAGTATCATATTAAATAGCCCAAAACTGAAAAACCTTTACCTTAAAATCAGGTACAAGACAAGGATGTCCCCTATCCCTGCTCCTATTCAACATAGTACTGGAAATATAGCCAGAGCAATTAGACAAGAGAGAGAAATAAAAGGAGTAAACATAGGAAAAGATGAAGGTAAATTATTATTTGCAGACGACATGATACTTTCCATAGAGACCACCAAAAATCCATTTAAAAACTCTTATATATAATAAATAAATTCAGCAATATAGCTGGATACAAAGTCAATACTCAAAAATCAATAGCATTCCTATACACTAAAAGCAAAAATACTGAGAGAAAAATAAGAGAAGCCACACCCTTCACACTAGCATCCAAAAAAATGCAATACTTAGGAATTAATCTCTCAAAAGAAGTAAAAGAGTTATAAAGGAATATTATAATGACCTGAAACAGGAAATCAAAGAGGACCTCAGAAAATTGAAAGACATCCCCTTTTCATGGATAGGAAGAATATATATTGTGAAAATGGCCCTTCTCCAAAAATTACTATACAGATTCAATGCAATCCCAATTGAAATACCAATAATGTACCTCATAGCTCTAGAGAAATCACTCCTAAAATTCATCTGGAACCGCAAGAGACCTAGAATAGCAAAGACAATTCTAAACAGCAAAGGCAACGCAGGAGGCATCACAATACCTGACTTGAAATTATACTACAAAGCTACAGTAATAAAATCAACATGGTACTGGAATAAAAACAGACCTGAAGATCAATGGAATAGATTTGAAGATACAACCACAACCACAAACTCACTCAACAAAATTATCTTTGATAAAGTGGTCGAACATGCTCGCTGGAAGAATGACAGCCTCTTTAAGAAATGGTGCTGGAAAAATTGGCTATCCATATGCAGAAGACTAAAAGTAGACCCATGTCTCTCACCATGTACTAAACAAAAATCTAAATGGATCAAAGATCTAAGTCTTAAAACAGAAACACTAAATCTGTTGGAAGACAAAGTCAGTAAAAATCTCGAAGTTATAGGGGAAAGTAGAAAAATCATGAACAAGAATCAAACCACACGGGAAATACTTTCTAGAATCAATAACTGGGACTATATCTTATAAAAGCATTTCTGTATGTCAAAAGGGATCACCAACAGAGTGAAAAGAATAATCACAAATTGGGAAATAATCTTAATGGACTGTTCATCAGACAAAGGACTTCTGTCTTGAACTCATAAAGAATTAAAAAAATCAGACCTTCAAAATTCAAAGGCCCAATCCAAAAATGGGCATCTGAAATGAATACACAGTTCTCAGATGAAGAAATACAAATGGTAAATAAATACATGAAAAAATGTTCATCATCATTAGTCATTATAGAAATGCAAATTTACACTGAGATTCGATCTGATCCCAGAAAGAATGGCCAGGATAAAAAAAAAACAAAACAAAAAACCTACCAACAACAAATGCTGGAGAGGCTGTGGTGAAAAAGGAACTCTTCTGCACTGTTGGTGGGAGTGTAGACTGGTACAACCACTGTGGAGGTCAGTCTGGCGATTCCTCAATAAGCTGGGATTGGAAGTCCCGTATCACCAAGCTATTCCACTTCTAGGCATATTCCCAGAAGATCTGAAAACATCATACCACAGTTATATATGTTCACCCATGTTTATAGCAGCACAATTTGTAATGCCCAGATCTTGGAAACAACCTTATTGCCCATCAACTGAGGAATGGATAGAAAAGTTGTGACATTTTTATACAATGGAGTACTACTCAGCTATAAAGAATTCTCACATTGAGATATTTATTAATAAATGGACACAACTTGAGACCATACTCATAAGCAAAATAAATCAAACTCACATGTGCAAATACCGTATAGTCTCCCTAGTATGACAGCAGGTAAGCGAATATAAGATTTTATAGTAATCATGATTTCCTGTTTCATTGGTTTGAAGCCTTTCAATGTTTTCATTCATCACTTGGAATGGTTTCATTCTGTTTTGTTTGACTTTATTATGCATGATGGTAGGAACAGCTGTTTTGAAGAAAACAGAACATTATGACAGCCATTGTTGATTTAATATCATCTTGCGTAGAAGTACTACCATGCTTCTACTCTGCTATTACCTTTGATTCTATCATGTTGTGTCTTATTGTGATTTTAATATATGAGATAGCATAAACAAATTTTTTATTGAAAATGAGATATTATAGTCGCCATTGATCATTCTCTGTTATTCGGTTCAGAATGTCCTGTAATTCTTTCATTCTTTTAAATGGTTTTATACTTCTTTGGTATGTTTGATATTATTGTATTTGAAACTATGCTCAACTATAACACAGAAAGGGATATTTTGATAGCTACTGTTAATGTCCGATTGTCTTATTGTAAAGGGTTTTGTTGCTTATGTTTTTCTGCTCTGGTCTGCTTTGTTCTGCCCTCTTTTGTTTTATTCTCTTTAAAATAAAAAAAATCCAAACAATCTAAGGAATGTAAAAATAAGTAATGCTATATTCATTCAGTTCAAAAAGTCATCTACATTTACTATGCAACAAATTCTAGTTTTCTGTAATGTGAAAGAACACTGATTGTGTTCTGTGTTGTGTGTTCTACACATATGCCATGGAGATAAAACTCAGTAACATGTGTGCACCTCTCAAATGAGTATCTAGAAAAGGCCTAGTGAAGGACAGTTCTACATCTGATTTCAAGGAAGAGAATCACTGAGGTCCTTTATGTGTGCATTTGTGGTCCTCAAGGAGGGCAATGTGAAAGGGAGTTTAACCAGACTTCACAAAAGAAAAGTGCTTGAGTAATTCCACACTAGTGCATAAAGAAAATCAAGTCCCACTGAACAGCAAGAAAATAGAGTTCCTAAATTTGATTACTAAAAAAAGCATACAAGAAGTCACTGGCTTATCTGCAATCAAAGTATTTGGACTAGAGAAGGCATGGTGACACGGCATGTGCTACAGGAATCCTAAAATAAGGTCATCTGCATGTGTTTGTACTCAGAAAGTAGCCTAGTTAAAGGGACCTAAAACTGTCTTTTACCATTTAAGGAACCAAGCTTCAGTGAAGTTCAATTGGAAGAGAGTTCTACAAAGAATTTCTAATTGTACAAAGGAGAGGAACTGCATGCATACTCTGCATGAAAGAGCCCAAGAAAAATTGAAGTGAATGAAGTTGTAATATAGATTCACAAAACATAAGCATAGGAAGAACTCAGTGTGTTAATACCTATGGAGAATCAGGTTCAGTAGAGCAAGAAAGGTTGAGAATTAAGAGGAAACATTGAGAGAAGATGCCTTAAATGTACTAGGTCTCAGGCATATCTATTTTCATCTAGTGAAGAGACTTTATCCTGATGCTTTCTGGTATACTAATATGGAGATGGACTCCATATTAGTATATTTTCCTACTGCTAGGAAAACATACCTGTCACCCACAAGTTAACAAATGAGAAAGATCATTTTTTATGGTGGGATCAGTTCATGGTTGGATGTCTCCTAGATAGAAACAGTCTGACAGTCTGATAGATAGAAAAGTTGTTTTAATCATGGAGGGCATTAAGTAGAGAGAGGAAGATGTAGATTGATATATACACCTTCCTAGGTCATGTATCCAGTGTCTTACTTCTGCCATCAGGGTCCTGCTTCCTAACAGCACATTTGGCTATGAAAGTCTCAATATATTCATCTGCTGCTGATTAGTACAGTGTCCCACATTCCAATTACCTTCCACACACAAGACTTTTGGTGTGCAATTTAGACCTAAAGAATAAGATATTCCAAAGTAAATTCCATTTTTGAAAAGCTAGTTTTTCTGCCAGAAACCATTGGCATTCTGAGAATTTTAGTTGGAACTATAGTAAATATACCACAAAATGAGATTTGCCTCCTCAGTCTCTGGTAACAAACGGTTGGTACATCTTCTACCTATCTTTCCACAAACTTTTTATATATCAAAATAAAGCTATCTATACATGACTTTGCTTATAAAGACTAATTTTTATGGTCCTCCACTGTTCTCAATATTTTACAAAAGAGGTAAATGTATGAATGTAAAATAAAGCATATTCTTGTGTGTTTAAAGCTTTTGCAGCCCATTATATATGTTACAAAGCTAACTGACCTCATTTGTATCTCAGTTGGATTATAAATTATATAGCTAGTTTTGGGTAAGGTTTGTAATATTGCTAGGTCCCTCATGATAAAATGACAGCAATAATATATCCTGAATTAAATGGTTGTTATGATGACTAGAGAGATTATGTAAATGGTTCTAGTACATAATGAATGCTAAATAACTATTTTCATTGAGGATGATGCCAGTTATTCTGAGCAGAGGCTGATGTCAAGCTATTTAGTTCCTGAGATATCAGACTAAAAGGTTTATGTAGATATAATATGCAACTAGTTTTTGGAGATGTAAAATTTTACAGACACTGAAAACTCTCTAGTCTTGTACAAAATATCAAAATTTGCAAACAATAAATAAGGTATCACAGAAATACAATCAGTGCCATAGTGTACTGATTTACTGGGACTATTTCATAATAATCACAGCAATGACCCATTTTCCCTGGAATCAAAGTCTATCTTTGTTAAATTTTTCTTTGCTGAGACAAAATATTTCATGCCCAAAGTTAAAGGAGGAAAGGTTTATTTAGCTTGTAGTTTGTGAAAGTTTCATTCCATTACTGACTGGATCTAAGGCAGGATAGAATGGCAGAGGAGCAACAGTTCTTGGTGGCAGAAGAAACTACAAACAACAAAATAATAGAAAAGAGCAAGCCTCTTTCTGCCCCTTATATTTTTGGGCTATAGGCTCCCTTAATCCCTTCACTAGACCATTAATTAATCACAAACTCTTGATGCAGTCCCCTGGGAAAATTTCATCCCCTATGACCAAGCGAGGCTTTAGGAGCACAACCAGACACAAACCGTAACACTTCTTAAGCAACAGTGGAGACAAATGTTTTAGTAATCAACTAGTTAAGAGAAAGCTGCAAAAAATGCAATATTTATAGCAAGAAAAACCACTGAGTGTTATGCAATAGGTGCATTAGTTGTATTATAGAATTTTAGTCAGTATATGAGAATATCTTGTCATGCCAGATTCTACCATCTGAAGGGGCACCACGCTGTTAAAGAGCCAGTCCTTGCATTATTTTGTTTTCAGCATACAGGTAAAATCTATTTTTTTATTTTTATTTTATTATTTTAATTTTATTTAAATAAAGAAAATTTTAAAAAACAAAATAGAAAAAATGAGAAAAAAGTAGAATATAGAGTTAAAAGAAATTAACATCATGAAATCACTTGTGGATACATTACATATTGTCATCATAACAATAGTTGTTAGAGTTACAAAATCAAAGCATAAAAAGTGGTTAGACACTCAAACATTGACAGTACACACTCCTCTGCACAATGATATAACAGAAATTTAGTAATATGGTCATCTATCTCACACACTATACATACCTTTATGTCCTTTAGAACTCTTTTCCTTCTCTTTGACACTTTTGGGATCCAATTACTCTGTCAGTTCTTATTTTTTTTACACTAGAGAGACAATGTGGTATTTACTAATGTGAGTCTTGATTATTTCACTAATGAGGATATTCTCAACTTGCCTCCATTTACTTATAAAGGCCTAAAGATCATCCTTTTTATAGCTTTATAGTATTCCATTGCATACAAATACCACAAATTTTTCATCCACTCTACAGTTGATGGTCATTTAGGTTGTTTCCAAGATTTAGATATCACAAACTGTGCTTCTATGAACATGGGTGCACATATATCACTGTGACATGACCTTTTTAATTTTTATGGCAAAATACCTAAGAGGTGAATAGCAGCATTGAATGGAACTTCCAATCCTAGTATTTTGAGGAATGTCCATAACTATTTCCACAGTGGTTGCAACAGTCTTCACTCCCACCAACAGTGGAGCAGTGTTCATTTTTTCCCGCATCCTCGCCAACACTTGTTATCAGTTGTTTTCTCGATGGCAGCCATTTTTTCTGGAGTGAGATGAAATCTCAATGCTCTGTTAATTTGCATTTCTTCAATGACCAGGGATGGTGAACATTTCTTCATATATTTATTTTCAATTTGTATAAATTTCATCGGAGAACTGTGTGTTCATCTCTGATGCCCATTTTTTGAGAGGTTCTTTGAATTTGGCAGGTTTGATGATTTTCAGTTCTTTATAAGGTCTAGATGTAAGCGCTTTGTCTAAGGAATTGTTCACTAAAATTCTCTCCCATTCTGTGTGTTTTCTTTACTTTGTTGGTGATTTCTTTTGAAGTGCAAAAAATTTTCAGTAAAAGGAGATCTCAGTTGTGATTCTTTGAAGTATTTCCTGTGGAGTTTGTGTTTTATTCATGAATTCTCTCCCTACCCCTATGCCTCCAAAATTTACCTAGCCTGTCAATCAGTAGGTGTAGTGCTTCTGTTTTAATATTTAGATCCTTAATTCATTTTTACCTTAGTTCACTGTATGGTGATATGTATGGGTCTATTTTCAGTCTTTGGCATGTGGAGAGCCAATTTTTGCAACACCCTTTATTAAAGAGGCTATATTTTTTCCAGTTAAAATGTTTATCCCCTTTGTCAAATATCAGTTGACTGTGTCTTTGTAGTAGTGTTTGCATCTTTTTTTTATTTGAAAGAGAATAAAACAAAAGGGGGCAGTACAGAGCAGATCAGAACAGGACAACATAGGCAACACAGTACTTTACATTAAGTCAACTGGACATCAACAGTAGCTAACACCATATCTCTTACTCTGCTATAGTTGAGCATAGTTTCAAATACAATAATATCAAACATAACACAATAGTATAAAGCC
>PVJX010027372.1:0-24911 GCA_004027295.1 Dolichotis patagonum | reverse complement strand
GATCTAGAGAAATCACTCCTAAAATTCATCTGGAACCAGAAGAGACCTAGAATAGCAAAGGCAATTCTAAGCAACAAAGGCAAGGCAGGAGGCATCACAATCCCCGACTTCAAATTATACTACAAAGCTACAGTGATAAAGTCAGTATGGTACTGGAATAGAAACAGACCCGAGGATCAGTGGAATAGATTGGAAGATAAAACCACAACCGAAAACTCACTCAACCACCTTATCTTTGATAAAGGGGCCAAACATGCTCGCTGGAAGAATGACAGCCTCTTTAACAAATGTTGCTGGAAAAATTGGCTGTCCATATGCAGAAGACTAAAACTAGACCCATGTCTATCACCATACACTAAACTAAAATCTAAATGGATTAAAGATCTAAATATTAAAACAGAAACACTAAAACTGCTGGAAGACAAAGTAGGTAAGAACCCTCTTATATTTCAGCAGAGCTCATTGGCTCCTGGGTCTGCCTTCCAAGGAAGTGACCTTAACTTTATTCCTCTGACCATTACAAGGAATGTGAGCCAGGTGCACTGCACTAACAGACGCTGATGACAAACCTACTGTTCACCGCTGCAGAGACTTGGTGACCCGGCGGGAATTCTATAGGTGACGTTGATTGAAAAAAGAAAAATGTGAAAAAAACATACTTAGCACAGTCCTCAAAAGAGAATCTGGACCGGCACTATATGTGGATGCACACACTGTATTTTATTTATGTCACATGCATGCATGCATGTGTGTAAGTGGATACTACGTGTGTTTCTCTATATCACAGAAGCCTACAGAAATGCCCAGAGGGATTTGCACAAAGCTGTCAGTTTGGGCCTGGAGCAAATGAAGGAAGTAATACAGTGAAGTCAGCCTGGGAAGGAAACAGAAAAAGGGAAGCTGAACAAACCTGAAAAGAAATAAAAAGCACAAGAACTCTGCGGAAGGTATGAAAATGTCACATCTATGAATCTCTTCAAAATGTCACATGTATATGAGCAGCAATAAAAATTCAATTTAAGACAAAGATGAAACCTGAAAGAGGAAGCAGAGAGATTTGCCACAGGAAATCTCCATATTATCAAATGAGTTTCCAAGATTTTCCCAATCAGTTTGTCACTCGCTTGAAACCTGAATCCAATTTGCCCATTAAACAGATGGACACACAGCTCTTTTGTATCCCCTAGGGTCCCTGTACCATATGCAGTCCGCTCTCCTACCCTCATATTCCAACACCCATGGATGCAACCAACTCTGGATCAAAATTATTTTTTAAAAACTGTTCGTACTCAACCAAGTTTTTAAAAGACACAATATAATACAACTATTTACATACATTTACACTGTATTAGGTAATGTAAGTAACCTAGCAGCGATTTAAACTATACAGGAGGTTTTGCATAGGTTATATGCAGATACTGAGCCATCTTGTATAGGAGTTTCAGCGCCCAGTCTGGTATCTACTGGGAGTGAGGGGTGGCCGGGAGCAGAGCCCTGTGGACACGGAAGGTAACTGCTCAGTGAGTTCTGTGGAGTCTCCGTACCAGGAGATCAAGCTCCACGTAGACAGCCAGAGCTGGCCTCTCCAGTTGCAGCAGGGACAGGGTCACTGTATGGCCATCTCACACCTCCCTCAGAAGTGAGAGCTTTCACGCAACTCTACAGAAGGCCATTCGCACTGTCTTCTAGATGAGCCCCACCTGCACCATGGGTGTCCTGGCCAGGACTCTTCAGAGATTTCCGCACAAGACGAGGCGTGGTTTAGACACAGAGTAGCCTTAGAGGCCTCGCCTCACTTGGAAGGCTCTGCTCCCTCCTGGGCCCTCCCTGCCTCCCTGCCTCCGCTCTCCTCTGGTGGCTGCCCTGCTGTGAGCAGCTGTCCCCAGCGCAGACCCGTTTCTGCGTGGAGCCAGCTGAACAGAGACAGAAACCGTGAGCTGAAATGAGCCCGTCCTCCTCTAAGCCGTGGGTGTGTGGTGCTGTTTCCCACCGATCAGAAACGACTAGTGAAGACAGTGCAGGCATAGGAGGGGAGGAGTAGCATTGGGACAGAGGTCCAGAACAACAGGGATATCGCAAGGTGAGTTGAGAGCGGGCAGGTACGGGGCAGTGGAAAGGCTGGCGAGAGAATGAGGACCCCACGCTCTCCACATCAAGAACTGTCCCCAGGAGAACAGCGCATCTCTGAGCCTTCCCAGTCCTTGATTCAAAACACTGATCTGTCATCAGACTTAGCTAAATAATAATAGGAGGATAAGCAAAAACAATAGTTTAAGTAAGAATGTAAAATTTTTGAGTCTCTCTTGTGACCTGGGCCAAAATTTTAACAGTTATCTTTGGAAATCACTTATTTTTTTCAGTGACTTCCTGGATACTTTGGGCACCCAATCAGGTCCAAATATTTTCCTCTCATGAATGGAAGCACAGTCTATAATTATAGCTTACCACAAGCCATCCAATTATCAGTGCTTATTCAATTGTGTTGTAAAAAGCAGGAGGCGATGACTGTGGTCTCCTGTCTACCCTCATCCACAAGACAGAAAAGCCTGAAGCCCAGCTGGGGGCCAGGGCTACACCAGAACTGGCTTTTTCCTTTAAAGCCACATGTGTTCCAGTTTTCACCACACACCTGCCCCCGGTTCCCTTTCTGTCTAACATGAGCTCTTCCACACACACACGTTGGCTAAGAAAACTCTGACCTAAAGGGCTTTCAGGAGTATTCATGTCCAACATAGTTCCACCGTGAATCCTCTGCTGGAGTTCAATTGCTAAGCGCAAGCTAAGTCCACAGCTGACACGTGGAACAAGCCTGGGCTCTAGTCACCCTGAAGCCCCAGCGGAGCCTTATGTCACCGCAGAGAAACCCAGCCCAGCAGCAGGGCTCCTCTACCATCCGGGGTTTTGAGGTAGGCTCTGCATTCTGCGTTGACCCCCAAGACCTGCACAGCGGCCAAGCTCTGACCTGAAAGCAGAAGCCCTCGAGCACAAGCCAAGGGTTATTTACAGCCTGGGGCACTCTTCAGGCGGCTGGCAAGGGCCACTGGTAAAGCAATACCCAGTTTTACTCGTTTCTGATTTGTCCAGCCAGCAGATAAGTCACATAGCTACGGCCAAGATGTCCGCTCATGTTTCCCCCTTGACACCAGTTAATCAGGGGAGTGAAGCAGAAGAGGCCAGGAGGGGAACAGACTCAAATGTCTGACCGCCAAGGGAGCACGGAGAGGAGCATAGTAAGGGCGCAGAGTGGGCGGCTCAGTCAGCTCCTGGGCAGTCAGCAGAGAAAAACAAGTGGCCCGTAGTTACAACTGTATATTTTTAGCTGGTTAGGACTGTCTGGTTCAACAGTTTCAGAAGAAAGATTCAGCCGGCCTCCACCTAAAAAGGAGCCACACCAGCCCGACCAACCGATTGATTTGGCTGTCAAAACGGAAATGTCGTGGCTGGTGTGCTGGGAGGAAGTTTGTTACTGTGAATTTGGAGGAGTAGAAATATGCAGAGCTGACAAACGTCAGCCTGGTACGTATTGTCAGAGATCATCAGCTTTAGTTTTTCTACGAAGTTTCCTCCACCCTAAACCTCACTCTGCCCTTGCTAACCAACGGCTGTAAAGCCTTCTTGAAAAATCACTTATTCCTGAACCGTCATTTCCCTAATTTACACTGTTATGATTTACACTACATTTTAAATAAGTTCCACCAAGAAAACTATTAAAATTTTTTAAATAGCCTTATCTGTAGAGAAGCATTTGTAATACTCTGATTTGGGGAGTTATTAAGTGGTATTTTACAAATGTATTTAGGAACCACAGGGTTTTCAGTTGGTCGGGACATTTTCCTATTTAAACATCGATTTAGAAACCTTGCCAAGTAAACCAGGAAATCAAGGGAGCGAAATTACGCAGCCCATAAAGAAAGCAGCTGTATTCTCCAACCCCAGTAATTTAACCAGTCACTTCTTTAAACAAAAACGAAGGGGGGAGCAAATCTGGCAGCTCTAATCTCATTTCATTGCACTGGCAAACCAAAATATCATTCATCAAACATATTTGATGGGAAACATGTGTCCATTGTGTTGGTATTCTTAAAAGTGAAACCTACAATATGGTATAGGAATTAAATATCAAATTACACTTGAAGGGCCATTTCAGTAATTAAGTGAGAAAATGATTTCTAGCAGATGCCCTTCAGCTAAAAGCACACCCAGGCAGATTCCCCAGCATTAAGAAAGATCGATGGAGCCTGAAGATACAGAAACTCACGCAGGAACGCAATGACAGAGCGCAGAACGCCCGCCGCGACCGTGGGATAGGACGCGTGAGAAGACGCGCGTGCCCAGGCTCAGGTGGAGGAGGCCGGGGCTCGCCAGCGCCCGCGCCACAAGAGCGAGACGGAGCGGAAAGGGTTCCTCCTACAGAGCTGCGGTGTGACAGACTGTCACGCTGTTGTGAAGTTAAACGCCCTGTGCTGAAGACTTCCAAATCCACAGGTAAAGTCTTTCGTGATATTCAATCTTCTGATTAAGCCCAAGGGGAGTAACTGGTTAATACTGAGCTCTCTCTCGGAACAGAGAATATAATTGGAATTGTATTTGTCACTAATATGTATTAGTCTTCACCCAACTGTGTATAAATGAGAGAGCTATGTATACACAAGTAACAAATTATAATAAATATTGCGTTCTTGGGTGAACTACTGGACGTCAGTAAATGTAAACAAAAAGTCCAAAATTATTCTCACTTTAAGGGGCTGCTTATTCTCACCAGGCTTCACGGAAAGGCTGTTTAAGGCTTGAAGAGGAAGTAGGTAAAATGCTCAAATACTGTAATTTATATACATGTATAAGATAGCTTTATAATTTAACGTAACTGATCTCTCTAGACTTCACAAGGACAGCATTTTCTGTGTCCTTTGGTTCCAGGAAACCTATGATGACAGACTCTTTTTAAGGACTCGAGAAAGTCGGAAAAGCATCCCATTCTGGACACACTGATGCCCCTTGGACCCAGGACCTCGGGCTGTCGTAACAGAGTCCCTGGCCATGGCTGGAACAGCAGAGCTGGTCTGAGCACAGGGCCCCACAGGACTGGCTTCTTCGGAGCCCTCTCCCTGGCTCTGGGTGTTCACGTGATGTCCCCCTGGGTTTGTCTCTGTCCCGACCTCTTCTGTGATAAGGAGGGCGTCAGGCCGGGCCAAGGCTGCCCGTTTGATCTCACTTTGCCTTGATTACTGTGCTGAAGGTTCTGTCTCCAAACACAGTCTCATCCCGAAGAACTTGGGATTAGGAATTCAACACATGAATTTATACAGTTACAGTGTGGCCCCTAACAATACCAAAAGGCAGAAGAATTTCTTTCTAAAATTTTTAAATCTGCTCATAAACTGGAAAAAAAAATACTCAGAGTCCAAAATGAAGTGTACAAGAATCCAGGGACGGGAGTGACACTGAGGCTCAATTCTCTGATGGAGCAGCCGAACACCTCTGCTCCTGACTGTGCCCTGGAAGCGTGGAAAGCAGCAGGCATATTTCAGGGCCCGGTGCAGAGCAGGGTGTGATGGGAAATGCCAACTCCCCTCAGCTCACAAAACCGGAGGCCCCAGGCACTGCACAGAAAACGGCCTATTTCAGTGAAGACAGAATGGAAATCTCTCTTAATAGCTATCATAAACATGTTCAAGAAATAGAAGGGAGATTAAAATACAAGTAAGAAAACTTCTTAAATACTGAGATTTAAAGAAATAAAAAGAATTTTTCAAAATGAAAATTCAATAAACAGAACTCAAACCTCGAGATAAATTTAACAGATCAGATGCAACAAGAGAGAGAATTGCAGGAATGAAAAATATTTCTAAAAAATAATCCGTAATTCAACACAGAAACAAAGTAACGAGAACTGCAGAAAATTCAAGTGACGAGACTTAGCAATATAATATCTGACATGCATGTAACTGGTGTTTAGTGCCACAGATGGAGAGGAGAAGAGGCAGGGCTGAGGCAGTCCCTGGGCGGATGAGAGCACTGCAACACCACCTAAAACACATCTGCAGATTTTAGAAGTCCAGTAACACCCAGCCAAAGTAAATAAAGCTTACGTCAAAACCCACCACAGTGCATCTGCTGGACATTACCATCAGGAAGAGCAAAAAACCCCAGCCAAAGACAGCTTCAAGTTGATAGGAACAAGATAACTTGACTGAGATGGCATCTCAACAGCAATGCTGAAGTCAGGAGACAGAAGGTAAAATTCTTCCATGATTCTGAGAGAAATTAGGTGGAATTCTAAATCCCTGGGACTTGATGGGGGCTTAGTGTAACACAGCCAGGATACTCGACCTGGCCCAGGCGTTGGCAAGGTGAGCAGACTAGGATGGTGGCAGAATAAAAACTTATCAGACATTTAAAAATAGAGTTTCCTAGAAGCAGATGATCTTTAATGAAATTCTCACAGATATTCTTCAGAAGGAAGGAAAAGTATCAAAAATGGGGAATCTGAGATGACAGAAACAAAACTAGAGCATAGAAAGCAACAAAACGTATAAAAGATGTTAAATATTTGTATACATTTGAGTGAGGTGCTGAGTGCTTAATACAATAATAACAGTAATGAGTTGTAACATACAAGTTTTTCTCTCCTTTCTCAAGAAGTAACAGCATAAAGGTGCCTAGTTCCTCAGCTTGTCCCCACAGCTAGATGGCACCACGGGCTGAGGGGTGGACCCGTGCGGGCAGGAGTCCAAGTGCTCGCGTGACTGTGTGAGGCTGATTGCCCCGACTTCCTCGCCCTAGAAGGAGCTCGTGAAAACAAAATCAACTTCCATCATCCCAAGCCATTGTTTTATTTACTTACTTTTTTTAGATATTGGGGATCAAACCGAGATATTGGGGATCAAACCCAGGGGTGCTCACCACTGAGCTGAACCCCAATCCTTTCAGGTTTTTATTCTGATTCAGGTTTTCACTAAGTTCCAAGGGTCAGCCTTGAGCTTGTGAGCCCCCTGCCTCAGTCTCTAGCAAGGCAGATGCCACTGAGCTCAGCGAGATAGATTGTTAGTGAATTTAGACTCCACTAAACCTGTGTTTAATGCTGATATCCTAGGCACTTAAATTTGATCACTCACTTCTGGCTTCTATAATACTCTTGTAAGACATTTTAAAGAATTCTAGAAAGCATACATATGAACATACATACTCAAGTTTTTAAACCATGTGAAGATTACAAAGAGAAACAAACAAATGTTATACCATGATGGGAGATTTTCACATAATTTTCTCAAGCATAAAAAAAATTAATTGGGGTACAGACTATGAAATTAATGAGCTTTAACTAATGCATATATTTTGTATATTAGTACCAAACATGGTGAAATACTCATACTGTTCTTCCATATGTGAAATATTTATGAAAAATTACCATGTACAGGCTTATAAAAGTAGTATCAATACACTTCAAAGGACTTTTGTTTTTTTACAAATTATTTTATGCATAAAATTCAATTACTTTAGAAATTAATAATAGAAATATGCTTAGAAAGTCACTATGCACTTAGAAATTGAGAAATGCACTTCCAGTAAACACATAGCATGCCAGCGACTGACTGGACACTTTCCGGGTCTGTCTTAGGTAGAGTCATGTGACCAGTTCTCATTCATAGATTTGGAATGGAAACAAAGTCAGTTTCCAGTACGAAGCAGGTGAGGCCAGTTGAGCTTCTCCACACACTTGCTTTCTTTAGTGGTTTAGAGGGAGTGTGGCAAAGATGATACAGGCACAAGACAGAAAAAGCATGGATTTTTGAGTTATCTCTTACAGATTAAAAACTGCCTTAAAGAACCACCCAACCAGGAATGTCATCATTAGACTCAAAGAGAACGCAAAAGTAACATGTACTGACTTAAGCCAAGTGGAGCATCGCTGGTTATAGCAGACTCTGTCACCTTGTCCTGACTACCCAAAGACTGTAGGGATGGGTTTCATGAAACCATACTGGAGGCCCCTACAGTATTTCTCCTTCCTCTCTCTGGATGTGCAGAACAAAACTGCCTCAAAATCTAGAGAAGCTGGTGAATTCTTAACTAAGATGAGCTCTTCATGCTGCACTGGGGTAAGAGGCTTATCTGCTGGAGTCAGGCAGTTATAAACTGGAATCTTAGCACACTGCCTACTTTAGCCGTGACTTTGGGCTATGATTTCTAGTTTCCTTCTCTGCAATAAATTTATAGGCCTTTCAACTTTAAATAAGTATTTCAGGAATAAATAAAAGTAGGTAAAATTTGTAGCACGGTGCCTTGTTCACAGTACTTCCTATCCTTATTAAAGACATGTTACTGAAAAGCAGTGTAACCCACTAAAACCAATGCAGAACCTTTCCTTGAGTGTTCTGCCCTCAGTCCTCCCCCAGGCCTGGCCTTTCCATCCTGCTCATGTCCTACCCCATATGCCATTATTCAAGTCTAAGAGAAATAAAAAGTATCACAGAGAGAGAATGGACGGGAGGTCACACTCACCACCAGGCACCAACTGGCACAGCAGCCAGTTCCCAAAGCTTCTATAAATGCAGCCCCAGCCTGGTAATGCCAACCCAGTTATGACTCCTGACCTCTGATCAATGTGAGTTTCCTTCCTCCTCCCAAGTAAGCCCCTGTTTTATGGACAACTTTAGGAAGCAACTTTCTGCTCTATGCAACCATTATGTGTGGACTAGTATAACTTAATCGCGTAGCTTGAGCTATTATTTTGTTTTCACTATAAAGTGGCAGATACTTCATCTGTACATCACTGGGATAGATAGACAAATAGGCTTCACCTATGCCAGCTTGTCTGAGAGCACATGATACACTTGATTCTTATTTCACTGAATCAATATCTCTGCCGTTCTGAGCCAAAATGTATAGCCCTCCCATGAGTGGTGATGAGCTCATGAGAACTTGCCAACTCGGTCAGAATCTTACATCCATCAGGCAAGTCAAGAGCCTCTTGTTAGCAATACCCAGCCCATGTCATGAAATGATCCAAAAGTCATCACTGATCAGACTCTTAATGGCATTGCTTCACATGCAAATTAGAAAATATGCCACTAAACACAAATAATCTAGTGAGGCAGGCAGTTCTATAAAATGGAGAGAATTTAAAATTAAAACTCCAAATAACATTAAATAAGTATTTTTCTGGTTCCAGCCTTACTCAATAATGTGTTAGTTTTTTTAAATAAAAACGAATAGGTTAGAAGCCCCTCTCAAGGTTTCCCACAGAATCAGAAGCTTTGTCCAAAGCGGCTATCACTTGTTTGCAAGTATGACTGGGATCAAGGAATATGTGGCTGTCACTGGCCATTTATGCTTTTACTACCAGGGAAACTAATGCTGAGAGTGTACAAATTTGTACACTGAATTTTAATGTCCTTCGCTCGAGGCAGTTTGGAGTTACTGCATTTAATCACCTGTGATGCAATGTTTTGGTTCACTGATCGATAAATCCTGGGGAGAAAGCTTTTTAGGAAACTCCTCACAGCGCCACTGTACAGCTGAGGGGGGTCACGGGAACAGCCCTCTGCATCATGGTGGATCTGTGAGGCAATGGGGTCCCGGCAGGGCTAAACAGGCTGCAAATGGGGGTGGGCATGTGCCAACTGCTGAGCAGATTCCCCACAGCACCACACAGAACCCACCTAAAAAGTTGAACAGACCCTCAGCATATCCACATTGAGACCGCTGGCCATGAAAACTGACCTCTGAGGAAAAGAAGGAGTGAAGGAAATGGCCCTGGACCAGCGTTGAGAGGAGAGAAGGGTAACACTGCCCTGGACAGGGATAGCGGAGGCCCTTGGGCTGAGAACACACATGGCCTGGACTTCTCTTTCAATCCCCACCTCTAGCCAGTCCATTCTGAACTTCTGTAGATCCAGACACAAACCGAAACAGGGTATGTGTTTCATTTGTAAAGATTCAAAAACACCAGGTTAAAAAAAAATCCTTATCTGTGATAATAAGGTTTCTGTTATGAGAACAAAACATAAGATGCCTTTGTTTTATTCACCCTCAGTGTTTTAACTCCAGAAGCAGAAACAAAACCTTCCCTTGAGAAGAGAAGCAATTTTCAAATCGCGTAAAACCAATTTTGAAATTCAGCTGAGTCCTGAAAGTGCGCGATGTTCCAGCGGTTATTGGTTCAAGCGTCTTGAATCCTTGCTGCCTCCTGAGGAAAGGCTCCTGAGAGGCGGCTGCGGGCGGAGGCCAGCAGTCCAGCGCCCTCCCTCCCTGCCCGCTTCACGGCCTCCTCCACCTGAACACACAAAACCACAGGGCAAAGCATGCTCCTCTCTGTTCCGTCCTGGTCCTATCTCCCACTGCTGTAGCTTCACGGCGGTTTGTCCTCTGTGAGATTCATGTCACATCTAATCCTCACAGCACACGAGGAGCAGGACCTGGAGGAGGTGTTAATACTCTGCTGGCACGAACAGGTGAACCCTAACGGATGGAGTGACCCGCTTACTCGGGAGTGAGCCTGCGACAGAAGCAATTTGGCCGCACCCTTGCCCCTGGCCACAGGGACCTTGCACCTCCTCAGGACCCTGCCAGCAAGGAGGCCTCACTGAATGTGGCCCCTGGACCTTGGACCAGAACTCTGAGCCCTTTTTCTTCGTAACCTGACCACTGTGCGGACATCTGGGAGGAGTAGCCACAGAGGCACAAGGACACCAGTGTCCCCTTCCTCCAGGTGCCACTGCACGAGGCCTTCCTTCGGCCTCCCCTCATAGGTACCTGGCCTGCAGTCTGACTTCTCACATACGTCTCCGCCTAAGGAAGCCAGTCTCCGCAGCGTGGTCCTGCCTTATCTGGTCACATCTGCAGCAACCCTTTCTCCATATGCGGTCATGTTCCGGGACCGGGAACATGAAATTCCAGGAATCTCAACATATCTCCTTCTCCTCCCCCCCCCCTTTTTCTTAATGGAACAAATCAACTCTGACAACTAGTCAGCTAGCATACAAGTAATTAAATTTCTAAGAGGAGAAGAGAAGATAGATAAAATACACAAGAAATAATGCCCAAGATTTTGCCAAAATTGAAATAAAATATCTACCTATACATTCAAGAAACTCACTAACTCCAAACAACATAAATACTTAAGCCAGACAGTAGTATATCATTGTCAAACCTTTGTTAGTCAAAGAGAAATTTTAAAAATCTGAAATGTGAAAGGGAAGGATTGAAAAAAACACTGTGCAAGAGAAAATATCAGGAAATAAAGCTGATTTTTAACAAAAGTATAAAACATAGAAGACAATACGATAATATCATTAAAGTGCTAAAATAAAAATAAACTTGCAACCTAAAAATCTATACCCAGCAAAAAATATGGAAAATAAAGGTAAAATAAAACTATTTTTTGACAAGTGAAACAGGAATATTCACCAGCCACAGCCAGAATAACAAAGTTCTTCATAATGAAGAAAACTTATTCCAGAATCAAACAAGACACAGGAGATAAAAACAGCCACCAGAAAAGGCAATATGTACAGAAATATGTAGAAAGCCTCTCTTCTCTTTTAAGGAAGCTTTTATGATTTAAAACAACAAAAGTGGCATTATATTTACATACCTATAACAGCAGAAAGTAAAATAAATGACAAAAATGGCACAAATGAAAGGTAAAAGGAATTTTACTGTGGCAAGTTTCTACCATTTATGCGTGTGTAAAGTGACAAAGCAGTGTTAAAAGGTGTGTACTGCAATCTCTAGGCTGATCACCAAATGGAATTAGCAATCAGAGTGATGGCTCAAGGCTGCGTAAGTCCAAACACGCCCGGGCTGGGGCTGCGGCTCAGCGTAGCCCGTGCCAGCGCCTGCTTGGTAAGCATGAGGTTGTGAGTTTGATCCCTGGTACAAAAACAAAAGCCAACAGTTAGGAGAGCATTGAATAATAAGAAAGCGTGGCTAAACCAAAACAAACAAAGCCTAGAAAACGTGACAAAAGGATAAAAAACAAAAGCAAGATATGAAACAAACTATGTAAAAATTTCAAGGCAAAAAGTATAAACAGAAATATAGAAGCTAAAATTGATAAGATTAATACTTTTATGATACTGAATTAAATGTAATTTCAAAATATATAAAATATACACTGAGAAAATAAAGAAAATAAATTTAAATACCTATAATTTTAAAATACTATTTTTTCTATGATTCTACTACCAAAAAAAATGAAAGATCATAGTGATGGGAAAATGAGAGGAAATCACTGGGTTGTTTTTTTTTAAATCTGACTATTGACCAGAAAACAGAGCGCATCGTAGATGAGCACATCAGTGGTATGAATTCGCCTTTATCCAGCCAGCTTGGGTCCGCAGTTAGTCCCCATAGGTAAGCTGAAAATTAAGCTAACTTGTGAAAATAATTGCAGACCAAGGCTTCGCCTCAAGTCGGCATCCTGCTCAAATCTGAGATGCGGGGTTGGCTCGGGCTGCGGCTCAGCTCAGCTCCGGGAGCTTTTGTGCGGCCCTAACCGAGGGCTTGGAGCGCCGCGCACAGCTGGCCTGCGGCCAGGACGTGGCCAGCAGTTGCCTCGCTGGAGTTCTCACGGCTGGCACCTGGATTTGAGCAGGTTCCGACTTTAGGCGATGCCCTGGTCTGCAATTATGTTCACAGGTTATCCTATAACCTAACCTAACCTAACCTAACCTAACCTAAACTAAACTAAACACAACACTACACTACACTACACTACACTACACTAAACTAAACTAAACTAAACTAAACTAGTGTCCTATGGGGACTAACTGTGCGGGCCAAAGCCAGCTGGACAAAGGCGAGTCCACACATTCAACTCAGGTATTGCACGTGTGCTGTCACAGAAATAAATTCCTGCCCTAGTTTCTGCGCACCGGAATGAAAACCCGTCCGCCGCACTCCGGAGCTGTAAAGTGTTGTAAGGAGAGAACTGCACGTCCTGCGCTCTCACACCCTGTTATTTTCACAGGCGATTTCCGACAGAAACTTCCCGAAAACGTGTCGTCTCCAAGGGGCCGCCGTCGCTGCAGGCCAGGAGAGCCTTTGCGTGAAGTAACTCTGGTGGGAGCCTGAGGGCGGTCCTGCCGTTGGTCGTGGCCCCTAGGAAGCCCTTGCCTCCCGCCGTCCACTCACCCACCTGCCTCCCAGCTGGCCTGGCCAGTCCCCCACGCCCGTGGCTGTGGTGTGGGGCCGCAGCCACTGTCCAGCGTCTGAACTGAACCCTTAGTCTCCGATTCCTGGGCCCCTTTCGGCCACAGTGTCCCTTCCACAAGAGTCTCCACCCTTTCCAGCTGGCACAGGGAGAGGTCTGCAACCGGAAAGCCCTCATCAAGCAACAGAAGGGACATGTGTTATCATGGTGTATCTCACCATTTTTATCTAGAGAAGAATCTATTACTCACTCCTGAAGTGTTTTGTTAAAATACTAAACTTCATATTAAAAGTATTAAGATATGTTAACGTTCAAAATATTATAGAGAAATTATCTATCCTAATGATAGAAACGCTTATGAGAAGATATTCCAAGAATTTCTTATAAATTGACAAGATGTATAGGCAATGTTCCACTTTGTCTTCCCAAAGTTCTCACATTTGCTTCCATGGTCAAACATCCATTCAAGTAGAATTACTAAAATACTGACTTTTAATGATAACTCACGCATTATGATAACTAAAATCGGTTTGAAGGTTAAAGGTGAGACCCTCGGAAGATACATATTTGATGATAAGACTTTTAAACAGAGTCACTAATAAAAAATGAAGGAAGTCACTAAAGCATCTAATTTACCAGTTTCCTAATCTCAGATACCTGAAACGCAAGCCTGGTTCTGCAAGTTCAGTTCTGTAATCATAGGGGAAAATGTTCTTCTTGCATAAATTCATACAAGCTGAGAAGTATGAATTAAAGAAGATATACACGTCCTCCAGATCATGAATAAAAATAAAAAGGAGAGAACAAATTATACATTTAAAAATTTTCCCATTAACTTGATTAAAAAGGTTCATAAATGTTTTGAATTTGCATTAACATTATAACTGAACTTTTATATATATATATATATATATATATATATATATATTCCTTTTTTTAATAATTTTGTTTTCTTCTGAGGATACCTTAAATAATTTAACAGTACTGCACTTCCATTTCTGCCCATGAAGATTGAACTATAAGGGAAGTTTCTGTCCCATCATAAACATTTACGAATACCTGAGAAGTATTTGAATCTATTTTCAGACCCTGACAACAGTCTACACAGGAAACTGACTTCTGAGTGAAAGGAGAAAAATTAAATAGGCCCAGTGTGTGCCCCTAGGTTACTGCCAGGGGTCATTCTTCAGGGGAATCATCAACTCTTTGAGTTAGGGCAACAGAATAGAGAAGCCAGGAGGTGAGAGCAGCTCTATTTGCATGGCAGAGTCTTGGAGAAGGGGAGCTCACAGAGAACCCTGGGTATCAAAGAGGTTCTTCCTAGTCTTCTTCAGAGCACTGGCTCATGTACTCCATGAGGCTGAAGAAAGACCCACTGGAAAATCTCAAGAACCAAATGATTCCTAAAGCTCAAAGTGGGGAAGCGTGAAATCTTACGAGGCAGAGCGGAGAGACTTCGTAATAGTGAGACCAAAGACAGAGACTCACAAGGGGGCTGAAGTACCCCAATTTTAAGGATACTCTTGCCCTAAAGCAAGTATCAAAAAGATAAAATGGAAATCCTTATGTATCAAAACACAATGCAACATTGTTTAAAGAAATGTAACAAAAATTAGTGCTCAACCGGGTAAAAGTCCATAGTTTATTGGTATCAACTAAAAAATTAAGAGGCTGGTGAAGAGATACAAAAGTAGCCTTATTGTCAGGGTCTGAGAATAGTTTCAAATACTTCTCAAGTATTCCTAAATACCTGGGGTCACTTCCCGGCTCTGGAGGGGGAGATGTGTGCTGTTTAATCTCCAAGAGAAGCTTGTCACACTGGCTTCCTGGTATGTACTTAGCTGTTATCATCAGAAGAGCTCGGGACCTCACGGTTGCTGAGAACAGCCCTGATACTTTTCAGGGGGCCCTGGTCCTTATTTTGAGCATTGCTTCTTGGCTTCGCTGCAAACCCTCAACCTACCGGCACAGTTCCTTCACCCCACTGGCACAGACTTTCTAGCTTCCACTGCTGACCTTTGGGCCTTCCCAGTGCAGATCAGTGAAATATACACGCATGGATCATTGCCGTGGGTCTAGGTTTTCAGCTGGACTCATGCAGGTTATTACCATGGGATCCAGGCCCTCGGCTGGATTTTCTAGGTCTTTAGTGTTGTGGACAGATTTCTTGCACTTTCTTTGTATTTGATTCCGTGGGTGACCATCATAAAATAATACTGTATGTGACATGTCCTGTATTGTCTTGTTCTCCTTGCAAACCCCAAGCTGTGAAACTATGCCTTCAAGAGGCTTATTTATTTTATACTCCAACAAGTCAGTGTTTCTGTTTTGGTATTTATGTGATAGATTCATTTTAGTTTAGTTTAATACCTGGTAAGGGATATAGGTTTAGCTTTGACCTTCCACATGTAGATAGTTTTCCTAGAACCACTTGTTAAAGAGGCTGCTTTTCCTCCAGTGTAAGATTTTGGCCTCTATCAAAACTAACACTGGGTGGCTGAGCGTGCCTGGTGTTGTTTGTCCTCTGTTCTGTGCTACTGACTCACGTTTGCTGTGTGCCAATACCGTGCTATTTTTGAGTAGCTTTATGGTATAATTTGAAGTCTGGGATTGTGATGGCCCCTGACTCGCCCTTGTTTTCCAGGATTGCTTTTGCTATTTTAGGTCTTTTCCAGTTTCATATGAATTTCAGGATTGTTTCTTCTAGTCTATGAGAAATACTGTTGGTAATTTGATTGGGATTGCATTAAATCTGTAAAACAGTTTTGCAAGTATGGTCATTTTTACTATATTGAATCTTGCAGAAATAGGGAATGTCTTTCAATTTTCTGAATCTTCTTCTAGCTCCTTTTTCAAAGTTCTGTAGTTTTTTGTTGGGGAGGGATCTTTCACTTCCTTGGCTAGGTAAATTCCTAATTAATTATTCATGGTTCTATTGTGAAAGATATTGCTTCCCTAATTTCTTTCTTGGTGATTTTATTATTGCTGTTAAGGAATGCTACTGATTTTTGTGTTTGATTTTATATCCTGTTACTGAATTTGGTAATTAATTTAGGAATCTTTTGATAAAATTTTTGTGTGCTCTACATAGAGAATCATGTCACCTGCAAATAATGATAATTTGACTTGCTCCTTTCCTGTATATAACCGTATGTAACCGTTTCACTTTTTTCTTGTCTTGCCTGCCTGCTCTGGCTAATGCTTCCACACCTATATTGAACCGGAGTGATGACAACGGACATCCTTGTCTTATTCTTGATTTTAGAGGGAAAGCTTTCAGCTTTTCTCCATTTAATATGATGTTGGCCATTAGTTTTTCATAAATGGATTTTATTAGATTGCAATAACTTCCTTCTGTACCTGTTTCTTAGGGATTTTATCATGAATGGTTGTTGGATTTTGCCAGATACTTTTTCTGCATGCGATTTACATGATCATGTGATTTTTGTCCTTGCTTCTGTTTGTGTGGTATGTTACATTTATTGATTTCAATATGTTCATCTGTCTCTGCATCTTTTGGGTGAATCCTACTTGGTTATGGTGTATAATCTTTTTAATGATTAATTGCATTCTGTTTGCCAGTATTTTGTTGAGGAATTTTGCATTTTTGTCCATCAAAGAGATTGGTCTGCACTTCTCCTTTTTAGTTAGGTCTTCTCTGGTTTTGGAATCAGTGTAATGGTAGCTTCTAGGAAATACTTGGGAGTATTTCTACCCTTCCCATTTCATTAAAGAGTTTGAAAAGTATTGGCATTATATATTCTCTAAAGTTCTTTTAGAATCTAGCAGTGAATTCTTAAGTGATGGGCTTTTCTTGGTAGAGTTTTTTTATTATTTCTTGGACTTCACTGAATGATACTGGATTATTCAGGATTTTTATATCTTTTTTGCTTATTTTGGTATCTCATATATGTCTAGAAATCTGTCCATTTCTCATGAATTCTCCATTATTAGAGTATAGGATCTCAAAGTTACTAATAATCTTTTGGATTCCTGCAAAGTCTGCTGTGATTTCACATTTTTCTTTTCTCTGTGTGTTTATTAGGGCCTTTTCTTCCTCTGTGTCTCTTTTTTGTAAGATGGACTAGGATGTTGGTCTATTTTGATTATTCTTTCAAAGAACCAGCTCTTTGATTCATTGATTCTTTGTATTGTTTGCTTCTAGGAACTGCCTAATTTCTTCCTTGATTTTTTCTGTGACCCTTCAATTATTCAACAGTGCATTGTTTAGTCTCCATGTGTTTGCATAATTTCTGTGTTTTCTTAAGTCATAATGGCTAAGGAAATGACTATTTTCATTGTGCTATGATCTGATAATATACATGGCATGATTTTGATTGTTTTGAATTTACAGAAGCCTGCTTTATGGGCTTGTAGGGCATGAATCATTCGTGCACTCCCTAAAATCTCATTCTCTACATTCCTGATTCTTATTTGCTTACTCTCCATAACAGGAAGTCTTCCCTACTTCTCTGAAGCAGCGTCTCCCAGACTTCACTGTGTATATCTACCGTATGTGGATACAGTTTTATAAATGCAGCTTCTGATTCAGTCATTTGGGATGAGAAGTAAAATTCTATACTTCTAATACATAATCAACTGCTGTTGATGTTGATGGACCTCACTTTGACTCATTATAAGGGCTTATTTTCATATGCACACATGCAACCTCCAGTATTCCAATCAGCTTTTTTTCCCTCTCAAACCCTTTAATCAAGCCATTCAAGATTTCTTATATGAGAACTATAAACCCCTTCCACTTTAAACCCTCACTGAGCACAATTTTAACCACCCTGAAAAACATTCAGAACAATGGTTGGCATATCTCAGTTACTCAATAAATACTAGTTGTTATTGTTCCTAGCTGAAGTCTGACTATTCCCTAAGAACACTGCTCTCAAGTAATGACGTTTTGTTTCTATATCCCAGACACCCTGGCCACAAGATATCTAGTAGTTATTTCTTGTCTCCCATAGCCACTTCTAACTACTCTTTTTTTTAATTCAACACCAAAAGAACACAACAAAACAACCTTTCCCCTCCAAAAATACCCAAGCCCTCTGACACCTGGTTCTACTGCCAGTACACCATGGCGATGTGAATCAGCCGAGATCTCCCGTCCCTCTGACTGCCAAGCACAGTACGTGTTATCTCTCTGCATTGCTTCAGCATCCGTGTGGATGGAAGTTGACCTCAGGTTCTTGATTTTCTCACCTACAGCACCATTGTCCTTCAGTCCTCTTCAGTCACCCGTTCATGAGCAAATCCCAGTTCTTCTCATGACCACTCCAAAAGCTCATGGCACAGGCCCCATTATGTCCAGCAAATCAGTACCTCAGTTTACTCACTAAAAGACCCTTTGGCTACAAACTTCTTTGACCTTATTTAAATCTCTAGTATAATGAAACTATAGCAAAGTGAAATTTTATACCCGTTAAACATTTCATAATAAAATTGTATATCTATAATTAAAATCATAAATATATACTTGACTATATTTAAATAATGAAATTTGATTTTTATAGATTTTGCTTCACATAATTCAATTTATATCCATCTGCACCTTCTAAATAATGTAATCAATGATACAGCAGTCCTTGAAATCCAAGAACAAATGTGATCTACCAGAGGTTGACGCTTAAGATTCATCGCTATGAATCTCAATATTGTTTGATTAAAATTGTGTTTAATTTTGTGTACTTTGTAAAGAAAAATAATCACACATTTCAGTAGATGCTCAAAATGGTCAAAAATATTAATAATTTTTGACCTTTTTTTTTTCTCAGGTATGAAGAGTAGGAATGTCCCTAAGAAGAAGATTTGGGGAAATGTCAGCCAGAAAAAACTGTTTGTTCATGACAGTAAAGGGACGAGATTCTTTTGATAGCCATCCTATTTTTTTCATTTCTAAATTTCACAGTTCACAGTCTTATTGAATTCAATTCTTACTGCTATGCAGTCGTCACCTGGATAAACACTTGAGGACTAAAAGATAAAAGAAAACCATAGCTTTCTTTCTCCATTTTTGTCAGCTCCCTTGTTGCAAAAAATTAAGTAAATGCATACAAACACTCTCTCTCTCTCTCTCTCTCTCTCTCTCTTTCTCTCTCTCTCTCTCTCTGTCTCTCTCAATGGGGTATACATGGATTCTTTTTTAAACTTTTAGCTTCATTCTGAAATAAAATGCATGTTTCAGACAGAGAGTGCATTAAGTACACAGACAGGGCGTCTCATTTTCTTAACAATTCATTCACATCTATAATTCATGAATCATCAGTTGTGTTGTGATTCAAAATTCTAATCATCTTATAAGCAAATGTCTTGGAAAAGATTTCTAATGGAATTATAGTGCTAGTTTCAGTCTTGACATAATAATTCTGATACTACAAAGGTTTAAATTCCATGTCTCCTGTCCATAAAAATTTGATAGCCACTGAATGACAAGCAGTTTTTTAAATTACTTTCAGTTGAATACATCCTTCTATAATAGTTAGAGAAATATCCAATAGACCTCCCCCCCCGGTAAGATACATGCTTTTTTATTTATCAATTTTTGTATTTTTTTTTTAGTGCCAGGGATCAAACTCATGACTCCATGCTTGGCAGGCCATGTAGAACTTCATTTCATATCTGAAAGGAATATGAATCTTAGCTATTAAGAGGAAGTTATTTTTTAATCAGAGAGTTTGCTTCAAAAAAACAAATGTGATTATAGAATCTGATAATGAAGGTTTATCTTCTATAAGTAATTGACAAATAATTTACACTCTGATGTCTCTCCTAATACTCCAGGGAGGTCACTGAGCTTCCCTCCAATAGAAATGGACAGGGACAAAGTCTTGATGGGTGGTGAGCTGGGGAAATCGTTATGGAATGGCAGTTCGGCAATTTCTTAAAAAAATAAAAGTTAAACTCTGTCATTCCATCCATGGTATGAACCAAAGTAATTGAGAAGAGGAATCTAAACACTTTATGCCACAATTAACAGCAGCACTGTTCATAATAGTCAATAAATGGGGCTACTGGGAGCATTATGGAAGCCTGATGAAGGCCTCAGCTGCCTGGGACTGCCACTGCTGGGTCTGCCCTTCCACCGGGACCAGCGGGTAAGCATGCCCTTCCTCCGGGAAGATCGGAACCTTGGACTACAGGGGACTACCGTGCTGGCTGGATGAGAGACTCAGGAAGCCCTCACCCAAACAGAAGACCTCAGCAGGCTCCAGTCAGTGTGGTGAGTTTGCCCCCTAATATAGAGGTCTGCAGTGGGTACATAGGGGCGGAAGTGAAACTCCAACTAGGACCTTGGCTAACCTGGCAAGAGTGGGTAACCTCCCCCACACAGAGAACATCAGACAGGTTGAGGGGTGTGCCAATAATGCCCCCAACTTAGAGAAAATTAAAAGAACTTATGAGACCCCCAGTGACACAGTAGGGCCTCCGCTGACACAAACACTATAGCCAGGGAGATATGGTGACCTGCAACAACCTGAAGATATAACAACAGCAGGAACTAAGAGTTGCCCTACATCACTATTTCTGGGCTAGTTAACCCAGAAAGAATATAGGACTCACCCAACAGGCACAGTAGGAGGAATTCAGGAGACTGGATCCCCTCTTCATTGTGGTACCCAGCAATTTGACAAACATCAACCACATAGTAGGCCCCTAAAACACACACTATAGAAAGTTGTCACTGTTGGGATAGAAAGACCAGATATTTATCCAACTGGTGAAAATGACTAAGTGAAAAAGCAAAATGCAATCACAAATATCTAGCCAATCAGGAGCAAGTACAGGCAATAATGAAATAGAGGACCTCAAAAGTCATACACCAGAAATCTCTGAAAAGATAGCAAATGAAGTAAAGAAACAAATCCATGAGGTTATAGAGGAACTCAAATTAGAAATGATGTCTTATGTAAAGACAAAAGTAACAACCTTAGTAAATGAGTTTTTCAACATAGCTAGAGAAGGAATAGATAAAAAAAATAAAGGAGCATGGGAAATTGATTGAAACTTTGAATGACCAATGCAGAACACAAACAGAATCCATTAAACAAATTCAAAGTGATATGCAAGAAATAAAAATTGTTTTGAAAGCCTGTAAAGCTGTTTAAGTGAAGTTGAGGATAGAATTTCGGACCTCGAGGACAGGATCACAGATAGCAATCATATAAGGGTAGAACTTATAAAAAAACAAAGCAGCATGAAATGACAATCCAGCAGCTTCAAGATGACGCCAGGACAAACTATGTTAGATTAAGAGGCATCAGTGAGGAGGAAGGAGACAATGCAAAGGATATAACTAAGCTGTTGACAGAAGTAATGACAGAAAATTTCCCAAACAGGGGGAAAAAAATCTGATATACAAATAAGTGAGGCATATAGAATGCCAAACAGTCATAAACAATATAAATCTACACCCACACATATAACAGTTAAGATCTCAGACATACAGCATAAAAACAGAATATTAAAAGCTCTTAGAGAAAAGACACAACTCACCTATCAAGGAAAGCCTGTTAGAATCACAGCAGACTTCTCAGTGCAAACCATCAGGTTAAGACAAGCTTGGAGTGAAGTATTTCAAGCCCTAAAAGAAAACAACTTTCAACCCAGACTGATGTACCCAGCAAAACTGTCTTTCAAATTTAATGGAGAAACAAGACACTTCCATGATACAGAAAAACTGAAGAAATTCATATCCACCAAACCAACCTTAGAAAGAGTGCTGAAGGACATCCTAGACAGAGATAAAGATGACCACAATCTCCAGAACAACAGAAAGGAATCACCAGGCTAGACAAGGAAGTAAACAAGGGAGAAAAGCAGGAAAGTAACAATAGTAATACAACATGGCAAAGTCAAGCCAGTACATATCAGTGATATCCATAAATGTAAATAGGCTCCATTCACATATCAAAAGAAACAGGTTGATGAAATGGATCAAGAAACAGGGTCCCACAATATGCTGTATACAAGAAATGCATCTGACTCAAAAATAAACTCATAGATTAAAAGTCAAAGGTTGGAAAACAGTATTCCATGCAACAGGAACACAGAAAAAAGCAGGGGAAACTATTCTATTTGCAGACAGTGTGAACTTCAAACCTAAAATGATTAAAAGAGACAAAGAAGGTCACTACATACTCATAAGTGGAAAAATTCAAGATGAAGAACTAATAATTATAAATATATATGCACCAAATACAGGAGCACCCAACTATATAAGACAGATACTAAAGGACATGAAAAACCAAATACATAAGAACACAATTATTACAGGGGACCTTAACAGCCCATTGTCACAAAGAGATAGATCAACTAGACAAAAAGTCAGCAAAGAAATAATAGAACTGAATCATACCTGCAAGCAATTGGACTTAGTAGATGTTTACAGAGTGTTCCACCCAACCACATAAGAATAAACATTCTTCTCAACTGCACATGGGACATTCTCCAAAATAGACCATATATTATCCCATAAAACATTCTTAAGTAAATGCAAGTGTATTGAAATTATTCCATACATAATGTCTGACCATGGAGCACTGAAATCGGAAATTAATGGCAAAAGAAATTGCAAATCCTGCATAAATACATGGAAATTAAATAACAACCTTTGACTAGCCAGTAGGCTACAGATGAAATTAAAGAAGAATAAAGAAATACCTACAATTCAACAAAATGTGGAAAAAATATATTGTAATCTGTGGGATGCAATGAAAACGTTCATAAGAGGGAAATATATAGTAATCAATGGTCATATCAAGAAAACAAAACGAGCACAAATAAACAACCTGATGCTTCATCTCACGATTCTAGAAAAAGAAGAGCATCACATTGAGATATTTATAAATAAATGGACACAACTTGAGACCATACTCATAAGTGAAATAAACCAGACTCATATGTGTAAATACCATGTAATCTCCCTAGTATGAGAGCTGATAAGAGTATATAAGATTTTATGGTAATCATGATTCCCCATTTCATAGTTGTGAAGCCTTTCAATATTTTAATTCGTCAGTTGGAATGGTTTTGTTCTGTTTTGTTTGACTTTATTATGCAAGATGGTATGAACAGCTGTTTTGAAGAAAACAAAACATTATGACAGCTATTGCTGATTTAATATCGTCTTGCTTAGAAGTTCTACTATGCTTCTATTCTTCTATTACCATTGGTTCTATCATGTTGTGTCTTATTGGGATTTGAATATATGTGATAGTATAAACAGAATTTTTTATTGAAAATGAGATATTATAGTACCCATTGAACATCCTCTGTAATTCTGTAATTCTCTTTCATTCTTTGAATTGTTTTATACTATTTTGTTATGTTTGATATTATTATATTTCAAACTATGCTCAACTATAGCAGAGAAAGAGATATTGTGATAGCTACTCTTAATGTCCGGTTGTCTTAATGTAAGGTACTGTGTTGCCTATGTTGTCCTCTTCTGATCTGCTCTGTTCTGCCCTCTTTTTTTTATTGTCTTTAAAATAAAATTTAAAAAAAAAGAAAAAGAAGAGCAAGTCAAACCCAAAGCTCATAGAAAAGAGGAAATTATGAAGATTAGAGCAGAAATCAATGTAATTGAAACTAAAAAAATACAAAGAATTAATTAATCAAAAAGCTAGCTTTTTGAGAGAATAAACAAAATTGACAAAACTCTACCTAACCTTATCAAGAAAAAGAAAGAAAAAAACCCAAACTCACACAATAAGGACTGAAAAGGGGGAAATTAATACAGATCCCATGCAAATTCAAAAGATCATGAATACTTACTTTGAAAATCTCTACTCACATAGAGTGGAAAACACAGAGGAAATGGACAGATTTCTAGAAACATATGAACTACCAAAGCTCAACCAAGAAGATACAGCAATTTTGAATAACCCAATGTCAGATATTGAAATTGAAAACATAAATAATTCCCAACAAAGAAAAACACAGGTCCTGATGGATTCATGCTGCATTCTACAAGAAACTTAGAGAAGATTTGATGCCAATACTCCTTAAACTCTTCAGTGAAATTGAAAAGAAAGCAAGCCTCCCTAAATCATTCCTGGAGGCACGTGTTACTCTCATACCAGTAATACTGGTATTTGGTTGAAAAAGACCCAACCAAAAAGGAGAACTACAGACCAATCTCACTAATGAACATTGATGCAAAGATTCTCTATATAATACTGGCAAATAGAATGCAGCAAATCACCAAAAATATTACACAGCACGATGAAGTGGGTTTCATTCCAGGAATGCCAGGATGGCTTAACATACGAAAATCAATAAATGTGATACACCATATCAACAGAACCAAAAATAAAAACCACATGATCATCTCAATAGATGCTGAAAAAGCTTTTGATAAGGTCCAACACATGTTCATGATAAAAACTCTTCAGAAATTCAGAATACACGGTGTCTACCTCAACCTTATAAAGGCCATCTATGACAAACCAAGAGACAATATTATACTAAATGGACAAAAACTGAAAGCTTTCACTTTAAAATCAGGAACAAGGCGGCAGCTGTATCCTGGGCTGTGTGGACACCAGGAAAGGAAGAAACTAAAGTTAAAAACAATGCTCAAATATGAAGTCCTGGGGCTACCATTAGTGAAGCAAAGATCAGCAAGCACGGCACCCTCCTCGAGCCGCCTGAATTCCTGCCCAAGAGCTACCTAATGACCAAACAGCACCGATGCAACTGGCTTGAGCAGCCAGAGCGTGGAGCTGTACATCCCTGCGTG
>PVJX010027371.1:0-24938 GCA_004027295.1 Dolichotis patagonum | reverse complement strand
TTTTTTTTTGTCTTTTTGAGACAGGGTTTCACTATGCAGTTTAGGTTGGCCTTGAGCTCACTTTGTAACGCAGGCTGGTCTCAAACTCACAATGATCCTCCTACCTTAGCCTGTTGAGTGCTGGGATTACAGGCATGTGCCTGCATGCCAGGCTTGGTACTGTGATCTTTAACTGATAAGCTTCCCTATTTAGATGGCCAGAGTGGAGTTGCCTCCAGAGTCCTGTGCTCAGGATCTAGATAAAAGATATGCACTGTTACATATAATGGCATGTACTTATAATTTTAGTAGGAAGATTGAGACAAGAGGGTCACAAGTTCAAGACCAGCCTGGACAGCCAGGTTTGGTGGGTGGTACATGCCAATCATCCTAACACTGAGGAGGCTGAGTTAGGATTGCTGCAAGTTAGGCCAGGCTGGGATATGTAGTTGAATACCAGCTTTAACTATGTAGCAAGACTGCATCAAAAAATAAAAAGGCTAGCCAGGGCTACATAATGAGACGCTATTTAAAACACACAGGGCTGGGGATTTAGCTCAGTGGCATAAGCACCTTCCTGGCAAGCGCAAGGTTGTGAGTTGGATCCCCGGTACCGCAAAACACACACAAACACACACACACAAAAGAGATATTTCATATGTGGTGAGAATACATAATAGTACATCAAGCTAATTTACTGATACAGGTCATATTGTTTTAGTAATAGAGCCTTTTAGAGCTTTTTGTAGTAATAGAGCCTTGTAGAGCCTAACCTGGCCAATAATATGTCCAGAGTGATTTACCAGGTTAGGAAAATGTTTGGAGAATTCATTAGGGTCTGAATCTGCCAAGTTTTCTTTATTTTCCTGTAGTATAGAAAGAGCTACACAAAATTAAGTTTTTTTTTTTTTTCAAAATGAAGTTTTAAATTGTTTTGTAATCGTCAAAGCCAATTTCTATCTTGTCTCTCCACTGATTGATGGATCATACCGGGGATTAAACCCAGTGCCTGTTGCATGAGTGCTAGATAAGTAATCAGTGGAGGAACATCTTCCCGATGTGATCTTTCTGCCTCAGTCTTTCCAGTGACTGAGACTAGAGGTATATGCCACCAGGTTGGGGTTCTATTTCCTAATTTTCATATCAAGAGTTTTAGCATACAAAAAAGTACATTGCTTTTCTAAAATTTTTAAAATTTTTATTAGTACATATCTGCAGTACGTAATAAATGTATATTGCTTATTTTGGCCAGGGGTGAAATATCAAGTCATGTTGAGTGCTTTGTATAGTGGGTAACTATCCATGTGTAAATTTTTTTTTTCCCCCCACAGCGTATGGATTTAGGAGAATGTACCAAAATCCACGACTTGGCCCTCCGAGCAGATTATGAGATTGCAAGTAAAGAGAGAGACCTGTTTTTTGAATTGGATGTAAGTTTCATTGGTGTTGATTTATCCCTATACAGAGTACCAAAGATAAAACTAACAATAACATAATGTTCATAAATTACGAGGTAAAATAATAAATTACACTGAGTTTGGTGGTACATGCCTGTAATCTCAGCATTTGGAAGGTTGAAACAGAACAGTCATCATGAATTCAAAGCCAGCCTGAACTACCTAGTGGGACCTTGTCACAAAAAAATAAAAATAAATAAATAAGGCACTTGTTATCTCACCACTTTGAGTACTACAATATGGCTAGTACTATTTTTTTATATGTGTGTCTGTCATTTCATCATTATCCTGGGTTTTACATGTATCATTTTCTTTTAAAAATATTGCAGCTGGGTGTGGTGATGCCTGCCTGTAATCCCAGTACTTGGTGGGATGAGGCAGGAGGATCGTTTTGGGTTCAGGATCAGCCTAGGCTACATAGAAAGTTCAAGATCAGGCTGGATAGCAAGACCCAAAAAATTAAAAAACACAAAAAACATGTTTTCATGATTCCTTGAACAGTGGTTATTTTTGCTTGGACTTACACTTTATAAAAATGATTTCAAGACAGGCACAGTGGACTGTAATCCCAGCACTTGGAATACTGAAGCAGTTGCCACAAGTTCAAGGCCAACCTGGGCTGCAAGGCCAGCCTGAATCATATGGTGAAATCCTGCCTCAAAAAAGACCAAAAAAAAAAATGATTTCATGTGAATTAATTCTTTTCCTTTTTTTTTTTTTTTGGTACCAGGGATCAAACTCATGACCTTACACTTGCCAGGCAGTTTAAGCCACTGAACTAAATCCCCAGCAAAAATGACTTCAAAAGTACAGATAATCTTTTTTTTTTTTTTTTTTTTAGATTTTAGATAATCTTATTAATATTTTGAGTTTTCTTGGTTGTTGTTGTTTAATATGTTTCTGTTTACCCATTTTATTGTGCTAAAGTTTGTTTATTCGTGTATGTGTGCAGTGCTGGGAATAGAACCCTGGGCTTTTCACACACTAGGGAAGTGATCTGTCACTGTGCTACAACCCCAGTACTACTTGTTTTTATGTTTTTATTGCTGCCTGACTACTTCACCAACTCCCCTTTCTTTATTCATAGATATGTGAATTCTAGTTTTTCTGCTGTTATGAACAATGTTAGGAATTTTAGAACATACTTTCTTAGTTACATGTACAAGAATTTATTCAGGGTATACTCCTAGGAGAGGAATCCCAGACAACTTTTTTTTTTTTTTTTTTTTTTTTTTTTTTTTTTTTTTTTTTTTTTTTTTTTTTTTTTTTTTTTTGGTACCGGGGATTGAACTCACGACCTCGCGCTTGCCAGGCAGGCGCTTAAGCCACTGAGCTAAATCCCCGGCTTTTTTTGTCATTTTGAGACAGTTTCCCTATGCAGTTCAGGCTGGCCTTGAACTCATTTTCTAGGCCAGGCTGGCCTCAAACTTAACAGTCTTCCTGCCTCAGGTCAAATTGTTTAATTTGTGCAGTTTTGTGACTATAAAAAGCATTTCATTGTGTCTTAGATTGTATTTGTTTCATATTGAGTAATAATGATAGTTTATATATGTTAGTAAATTCATTTAGAGTAGCTTTTTTTTTTTTTTTTTTGTCTTTTTGAGATCATTGTGCTATGTAGTTTAGGCTGCCCTTGAGCTCACTGTAGCCCAGCCTGGTCTCAAACTCCCAGCAATCCTCCTGCTTCAGCCTCCTGAGTGCTGGGATTACGGGTATGTGCCACTACATTTGGCTCTAGAGTAGTGTTTCTTAAAAGTTCTTCTTAAGTCCCCTCATCCCCACTGGGAATCAACCCCAGGAATGCTTTAGCTACATTCTCCAGCATAGGCTCCCACTTTCAAGAGTCTCCGTTGCTGAGCTGAGAATCTAACTTGTGAATCCTTCTGCCTCACTATCTCTCAGTGATGGGATTACAGGTATTATGTTGTATCAAATCTTTCATGAAATTTTTGTGTCACTAGTATATCCATTTTGATGTCACTTGCATATCCATTTCTACACTGTGATTCTTTGCCACACTACAAAGCATTGGAGTATGAGATTTTTTTTTTACTCTATAAAACCAGATTTCACTCTTGCCCCATTGAGAACACATGATTTAGAGTCACTTCATTTAAATTATTTTTTGTCTCTGATTGGCCATTACTAGCATGATCAGAGTTCAGAATAAGGGTTTAATGCTGTTCAGGTTCCTGAGTGAAGACCACCAGAAGACTGAGCCTGGTATGAGGGAACCAGTGAGAATCAAAATTCAATTCAAAGTGTTTTCCCCAACAAATCACAGTTTAGAGTAAGTTCTGTTTTAAACCACTAGTCTTAAAAGATTTTTGAAGGGGTGGTGGTGGTCCTGGAGATGAAACCCAAGGACCTTCAAACTGATGTACCTCCCCAGCCCATTTTTTAATTTTGAGACAGTCTTGATAAATTGTCCAGGTTGGACTCAAGTTTGGTCTTTTTGCCTCAGCCTCCAACAGTGCTTAGATTACAGACAGGCATGTATTACCTGGATTTCAATACTTTAAAAAAAAAAATTTGGGGGGGTGGTTTGGGAGGGACCAGAGCTTCTTTCTTTGCTGTAGGTGCAATCTTGGCAAAAAGCCTCTGAGCATTTTTCTTTTCTTAAAGAGAAAAAACAAAAATCTGAAAGTAAAAAACAAAAGCAAAATGGGCTTTTTTTTTTTTTTTTTTTTTTTTTGAGATGGTCTTGCTATACAGTTTAGGCTAGCCTTGAACTTGCTTTGTAGCTCAGGCTGGTCTCAAACTCACAATGATTCTCCAGCTCAGCCTCCTGAGCCCTGGACACTAGGATTACCACCATGCCCGGTGACTAGGCATTTTTAACCTTTGAAGTTTTTTTTTTTTTTTTTTTTTGTGGTAAATTTTTGATATACATATTGATAATATTCATCATAGAGAATTAGTACCTGTATGTTGTATGTCTTACTGCTGCTTTTACCTATTCCCCTTCCCTCTTCAACCCCTCTTCTCATTTACAAAAGCTTTGTATCCAGTTTTGCTGTGTGTTGTGCTTTTTTCGTCTTGTTCCCTTCTTTTCTTTCCTCCTCCTGAAGTATTTTTAAAATAGTGGTTTCTTTAGAAAGAAAGAAAGAAAGAAAGAAAGAAAGAAAGAAAGAAAGAAAGAAAGAAAGAAAGAAAGAGAGAAAGAAAGAGAGAAAGAGAGAAAGAGAATCTAAAGGGTTAGGGGTTTAGCTCAGCGGCACAAGCGCCCTGGCAATATGAGGTCATGAGTTCGATCCCTGGTCGTATGCCCCCAGTGCTGCCAAGAAAAATAGTGGTTTCTTTTTTTTTTTTTTTTCCCCTGTTTTTGTGTTTTTTATTTTTTGTTTTTGTGACAGGGTCTTACTATGTAGCCCAGGCTGGCTTTGAACTTCCGGCCATTCTCCTGCCTCAATCCTGCCTAATGCCGGAGTGCTGGATTACAGGTGTGTGCCACCGTGCCTGGCAAAATAGTGGTTTCATAAAGATACAGTTCCATGCCATGTTTACTCGACCTTTAAATTGTTAATATACATCACAGTAGTGTTTGAATATGCTTGAATTACTTTTTTACTGAAAGACAGTGATTGTGATCTAACTTGAACATAAAATAGCCCAGATTGGCTTTGAACTCACTGTGTAGTCCAGACTGTTCTTGAACTTGTGGCATTTATGCCTCAGCCTCCCAAGTGCTGGCATTGCATGCATGTGCCACCATGCCCGGCCTTTTTATTTTGTGACAAGGTCTTAAAAATGTTGCTGAGTTGACTGGGCTGGGCTTGAATTTGTGATTCTCTTGCCTCTGTCTCCAGAGTGCTGGGATTACAGGTGTGTACCATCATGCTGTTTAAAAATAGCTGTTTAGCTGAATTTGTTGGGGTACACCTACATCCCAGTACTGAGGTGAGGCAGCTAAGACAGGAGGATCCCCATGAGTTTGAGGCCAGCTTGGGCTACATAGTAAATTCAAGGCCAGCGTCAATTAAATAGTGGGGTTTTGTCTCAAAAAAACTTTTTAAAAAAAGCTATCTTCTTAGTTATATAGTATTAATTAGTTCATTGTTTTTGGAGTCTGGGTCTTACTATACAGTTCAGGTTGTCCTTGAACTCATTATGTAGCCCAGGCTGACCTTGAACTTGTACCATCCTCCTCCTTTAGGACCCTGAGCACTAGAATCACACAAATGTGCCTGGTTCAGTAGGTTAATTCTTAAATGCTACAAACTGACCTTGGAAGGCCAGCTGTGGTGGTATATTCCTATACTCCTAGCACTTTAGCAATTGGGAGAGTGAGGCAGGATTGCTGCAAGTTCAAATGCAGCCTGTACTACATAGTGAATCCTAGCTAGCCATTAAGTAGTCAGACCCTGTCTCAAGAAAAGAACAAAGAAACTGACTTGATTGTTTAGCTTTTTAGAAGAGTATTTGGAGCAGTTCCAAGAAGCTTATTGTTTCCAGTTCCAAGGACTGGCTGAAGGTCTGAAATCTGAGACTTTACTGGCAAACAAAACAATAGGATATCCTATTTGTAGAACTTTCCTTGGATGGTACATAAGCATATTCTTTTACAAAACAGTTGAGGCTTATTGTGGTATATATCTATAGTCAAAGCGCTCAGGAGGCTGAGACAAGATTACCTTGAGTTTAAGGCTAGCCAGGGCTACAGTGTGTTCAAGGCCAGCCTGAACTACATAGTGACAGCCTGTCTCAAATCACCTCCCCGCCAAAAGAAAACACCTCCCAAAAACCACTTGAAGCCAAGCATGGTGGTACATGCCTGTAATAATACCAGGACCTGGGAGGCTAATCCTGCAAGAGAATCACTGAACTCAGTGCTAGTCTGGAATACATAATATCTCAAAAATCCAAAGTAAACAGTTGAAAAAACAAGGATTGCCATGATTTTAAGACTAGCCTGGGCTACTAGTGAGTTCAAGGCTGACCTAAAAACTACATAGCAAGACCCTGTCTCAAAAAAATGAAACATAGAAAACCCTCAGAGATCTATTTTATTTGGTTTTTTTGGGGTGTTGTTGTTTTTGAACTCATTATGTAGCTGAGGGTGGCCTTGGACTTGAGGTAATCCTCTTGCCTCAGCCTCCAACTTCAGCCTCCAGAGTGCTGTGATTACTGGCAGGTGCCACCATGCTTGGCTTTTATAAAGAAAGTACAGGTTGTAAGTCCTCTGATTTGCTTGAGGTCTGTTGTTTTTACTTGGTTTTTAGGTTTTGTAATATCTGCGTCCATAATATGATTTTGCTTAAAAGTGCAGGTGGTGACTTTGGTAGCTGAAGGCACTGATAGTATTGTCGTGTGTGCTCTACTTGACTGAGTAGATTCTAGGTCTGCCTCATGTACACCATGCCCTGCCTGGGGCACAGTAGAGGCATACAGGCTGAGTAAGTGAACCTGGTTTACTTCAAACTCATGTGTTAGGAACTATTCTAACACAGGTGACCCACACATATTTGGGGAAAATACTGTGAAATGTATGTTAGCAAACACAGCCCAGATCATTTGCTTTTCTCATTGCTTGACTTGAATATACTGAATGAAATGTTGATGAGTATTAGGGTGACCACTGACAGGAGTTTTGACCTCTGTGATTATAGAATAAAGTTTAGTAGTCAGACTTGAGAGTTAGGGTGCTTTGCCTTTACTAGTCTCCAGGAGATAGGGTAGCCTTTTCCCCATTGGTAGCTACTCTCAAATGTGTGGTTATTTGAAGAAAATACTTAGAATTTCTGAGGTGATTCCTCTGATCATTTCAGATTGACACTGATCTCTGGTGTAACTTCCAACAGCTAGCCTACCTACTCTCTACGATCCATTTTAGAAGGAAAGATGTAAATAACTCCTTGGTCTATTGTCCTGTTGTCTCCACAACAAATTTGCTTATCTCTGTTGTTTGGTAATAGATCACTGTCATCGCTGCCAAACATGCTGACTGTGGTATTTTAACACATGCTGCTATTAGCTAGCTGGCTCATGGTGTAATACGGAAGGTGCTTGTTCCTTGGTGCCAAGTGTAGTTGAAAATTGATGCCCTGTATGTATGTTTATATGAAGTTATATTGGCTTTTATCTAGTTATAGCAGATTAGCATGTATTTTAAACAGTGAGCAGAAACTAAACTTGCAGTTTTCTGTAATTTCCTTTTTCTTTTTCTCTTTTTTCTTTCTTTTCTTTCTCTTTCTTTCTTTCTTTCTTTCTTTCTTTCTTTCTTTCTTTCTTTCTTCCGTCTGGTTGAGTTGCCAGGGCTGTTACTGAACTTGGGATCCTCATGTGTCAACCTTCCCCAAGTGTCTGAGATTACAGGCATGCACCACTGTACCCAGCTTATTGTTTCATTTTTTAGGTAGAAGAGGGAACATACATGAGGGAATCATATTTATACAGGTTACAGAAAGTGTTGAGTGCAGTATGTGTATCTCCTATACTTCTCCAGAAGGTCTCTAAGACTGATCTTTATTCAGCTTTTTCTGTTCTCAGAGAACTATGATAGCCATGTTCCCCTAGACTTTCAGAAATATTTTTGGCAGTTGGAGGCCCTTCTATAAGTTTTAGAGAAATATACAATTACATCAGATGAGCAGACCATGCTTCTCCCAGTGATTTGGTTTAAAAAAATGGCTTAACTTAACATGATTGTAAATTATTAGCTGCCATTGACTCTTCAGGGGTTAAGAAACCTAGGCATGTATTTCTGTTACACAAATGGGCTCCGAGATCTTATATCACTGATCGTAACTATCAACTTTGCTTTTTTTCTGAGCCAGGCAATGGATCACTTGGAGTCCTTTATTGCAGAGTGTGATCGGAGGACTGAGCTTGCCAAGAAACGACTAGCAGAAACACAGGAGGAGATCAGTGCAGAAGTTTCTGCAAAGGTATGTCTGGTGGCTTTGGAATAAGTCAGTGTGTGAATATTGGGTATGCTGCTGGTGCTTAACTCACCACCAGCACTGATAGGATGCTTCTGGGGTAGGTGCCTTATGCTGTCTTGGCTTTGGTGCCTGGTAAGGATGTGAAACTGTGACCAAACATTGATGTGTTATTTCAGTCTCTAAGAGCTATATCTCTCCTTTTTTTCATATCCCTTTTCCCCTCTGAGATAACCTCCCCAACTTCACCAGTGCAGTACTGGGGATTGCGCCCAAGAGTGTTCTACTTAATAACATCCTAATCTTTTTTATTTGTTTTTATTTTGAGATATGGTCTTGCTAAATTGCCCAGGCAGGACTCAAACTTGCTGTTCTCCTAGCTTCAGCCTCCCTAAGTACTGGGATTGTAGATATGTACCTACATTTATGTCCCCAATCCCAAATATGTATTTTTTTTTAAACACCCCACGTAAAACAGGAAATGAAAAACAATTAGTAGGAAAATGGTTAAAATGGTACATTTCTCCTAGTGGACTGAAGAAGGGAGTTCTGTAGGAGACTGGCCCGAGTGTCTGCTCAATTGTCTGACTCTCCTCTTCAGTGGAAACAAGCTTCTTTTTGGGTTTTCTTTTAAATGCTAAAGAAATGCTGCAAGAAAAATACGTTTTTGCTTTTCAATTCCTGTTTTTAGGTGTATGCTTACCTTATTTCTCCCTTCAGGCAGAAAAAGTACATGAGTTGAATGAAGAAATAGGAAAACTACTTGCCAAAGCCGAGCAGCTAGGAGCTGAAGGAAATGTGGATGAATCTCAGAAGATTCTAATGGAAGTGGAGAAAGTTCGTGCAAAGAAAAAAGAAGCTGAGGTTGGTGGATGAAATGTTTTAGGAAAAGTGAAATGTTAGTAATTTGATAGAGTTGACTATTTGGACTAATTTTAAGGCATAGCTGTATTTTTTTAAATTAATTTTGTTATTCAGAGCAAGCAAGTTTTGTTGAGTTCACAGAAAATATGAGAAGGCACATGGGTGGATAGAATCTGGCAATGTTTATTTCTGTAGCAATGCAGCATCTCTGGAATTCTGCTTTCAGTAGCAGACAAGATGTTCAGTAGTCTTAAGGCTTCTCTCTTTTGGCAGGAGAGGCTTAGAAGTCACAGTATTATGATACTTTGTCATTTGAAAAAATAGGTAATTCTTGACAATGGCCTTCAGTTAGTTACTCAGCAGATTTTCAGGAATTATTTGACAATTTATGTTTACTTTTTTGTTTACAATTTATGTTTTACTTTACTGGTGCTAGAGATGGAACCCAGGTCCTTTAGGTAAGTGCTCTAACAATAAGCTTTGTCACCATGTGAGACAAGATCTACTGTGTTTTTAGTTATACTTATTTGTTTGTCCCCCTCAACCCATTTTATTTCAAAGAGAAAAATAAATAAATAAATTTCAAAACACAGCAATCAGGGTTTGTTTGTTTGTCTTTTTGAGATAGGGTTTCACGTGATCAAGTTTAGGCTGACCTTAAACTCACTTTGTAGCTCAGGCTGGTCTTGAACTTACAGTGATCCTCCTGCCTCAGCCTCTGGAGTGTTGAGATTATTAGGCATGTACCATCCTGCCCAGCTAATTATGCTTCCTATTTTAAAATAATTATAGATTTATGTTCAGTTTATGTGTTGGGTTTTTGTTTTTGTTTTTGGTACTGGGGATCAAACTCATGACCTTGCACTTGAGAGGAAGGCGCTTTGCTACTGAGCTATATCCCCAGCCCTCCTGTTCACTTTAAAGAACTATGCTGGGCATGGTGATAGTAGTGCTTGCCTGTAATCCAGTTTTTGGGAGGCTGAGGTAAGAGAATCACCATGAATTAGAGACTAGTGTAGGCTTCACAGTGAGATGCTGTTTCAAAATGAAACAAAAATAAAATAAAATTCATCTATAGCTGGACATGGTAGTACATTCCTATAATTCCAACAGTTTGGGAGATTGAGACAGGAAGATCTTAAGTTTGAGTCCAACGTGGGCAAAATAAAACTTGCATCAAAATTTTTACAAAGTTTGGGGATATAATTGATAGAGCACCCCTAGATTCAGTTTCTAGTGCCACATCTACAAAAAACTTCACCTTTATTGTCACATCAAGTATTTTTATTTTGGAGATTGATACATGATGGCAGTTCTGTAAACTTTACCTTTATCTCTCCCTTGCCTGTTCCAGGAAGAATACAGAAATTCCATGCCTGCATCCAGTTTTCAACAGCAAAAGCTGCGTGTCTGTGAAGTCTGTTCAGCCTACCTTGGTCTTCATGACAATGACCGCCGTCTGGCAGACCACTTTGGGGGAAAGTTACACTTGGGATTCATTCAGATACGAGAGAAGCTTGATCAGTTAAGAGTAAGTTAATGTATTCCTGGAGAACTTGAGTCATCTGGCAGTCCTCCTTTTTTTTTTTTTTTTTTAAATTTTAGAAAGCCTTCTGTTAGACAAGGAAATGCATGCCAGTAATTTCAGCACTCTAGCAGACTGATTGGGCAACTTAGTGAGACTGTGTCTCAAAATATTTTTTGAAAAGGGCTGAGTGTGATGGTGCATGCCTGTAGTGATACTTGGGAAGCTGAAACAAGACAATTGCTGTGAGTTTGAGGCCTGCCTGGGCTCCTTAGGGAGTTCAAGGCCAACCTAAACTGCATAGTGAGATGCTGTTCAGAAAAAAAGAAAAGTCAGTGGGAAGGCCCTAAACTCAGTTCCCAGTACCACAAAAACAAACAAAAAACCCAGACAAACAAAACCAATAACCTTGTTTTCTGATTCACTCTATGTACATTTATAGTGAAATACTTCATGAGTTCTATAGTGAAATGCTCAGACTTTACCACTTGAGTTCACAAAACAGACATGAGATCTCAAAACACAAAGAAGTCTTGGAAATGTATCTACTTTATACCCCTTCTTTACAGAGGAAAATGGTGGCCCCTACTCCCACCTTAAACAACTCTTATGTTATTAGACCTGGCAGAAGATCACACAACCTGGTTGCTTGCTTTTGAGCCTCTTCAGGGAAATGAGGTGATGAGATTTTTCTGACAGCACTATACCACCTGGCTTAAGACAGTCTCAGTTCCTTCCTCAAGGCTCTTCATTTTCCTGAACATTTAAAATGTTAAGTACACAATACTAAAAAGGAACATCAGCAGTTCACTGGTACTTTGATTCTTCATACTGACAACCTTCCTTGTTCACTGTATATGAGGACCTTGTGATAGGCTACAGGCAGGTAGCCTTCTCTTCAAATATCACAGATGTGATGGGGAGACACACTTGTGTCTCCTTGACTATAGAATGTAGTGTTGAAATAATTTAGACCTCATTAAGTGCTAGGACCTTGTACTTCTAGGAAAGAATGTGCTCATCAGCAGATGTGAGTTCTGCAAAATAGAGGGGTCTCCCAAGCAACATGTGCTATTGGGAGGAAGAACCTGAGCTGGAGTAGCACATTTTGCTTCAGCCTTTCCAATAGAATTTTTTAAAAAGCTAATACTTGGTATATTCAAAACCAGATTATGGATTCCAACTCCCAAAAGTTATAGAGCTATGCTACCCACATGGAATTCAAATGAAAGACTATGAAAATATAAAGAAAGCATTTAGGAAAACAAAGATTCCAGTTTTCCCCTTTATGGATGAAGACTGCATCACTGCAAAATTGCCTCACCCTGAGACAGATGAGATTGAATTGAGTTCCAGTTCCCTTCTTTTCAAAAGTTTTAAATTTTTCTAAAGTGTATTTTTGCATCAGAAAGGTGAGTAAATTGAAATTTTTTTCTGTGACCAGAAGAATTTAGTTGAGAAAGCATATTTTTATAAATGTAACTAGGAACAATATGCAGTTGACCAAAACAATACAAACATTATAGCTTCTTTTTTGTTGTTACTGTTTTGTTTTTGGTACCAGGGATCAAACTCCCCACCTTGCACTTGCTAGGCAGGTGCTATGCAGCTGAACTACATCCCCAGCCCATGTTTATTTGTGTTTTGAGGCAGGGTCCCACTATGTAATTCAAGCTGGCCTCGAATTCACTTATGTAGCCCAGGCTGGCCTTAAACTCATAGTGACCCTCCTGCCTCAGACTCGTGAGTGCTGGGGATTTCAGGTGTGTGTGCACCACTTACTGAGCATGGTCTTCATTATGGATACCATCTCTACAGTTACCTGAGAAATTATTTCTGATTTGATTTTTTTTTTCCAGAGCCTCATTCAATTGCTTTGTTGTTATCACTCCAGAGAGGCCAGGTGGAAGGCTTTCAGATTGTCCCATCTCACTTCCGATTGTCCCATCTCACTCAGGTTCGGTTTGCCTTTGGAGAACTGGATGTCTACCAAAGGGGTTGCATCTTGTTTAAGTATCTTCTCATTTTGTTTTTTTAGTTTAATTCCTGGGGTGATACTTTTAAATTGTGCTTCTAGGAAAAAAACCTGCTCGTCAGCAGATGTGGTGGGTTGCTTTATAAATATGACTACTTCTCTGAGTTATCTTCAGGAGTAGGTGGTTTTTTAGGTTTTGAGTCTGTTGGAAGATTCTCCCTCTTGAATTTGTTGGTGATGAGAAGTTGCTACTTGTATGACCCAATCCCTGGTTCTGTGGCACTATACCACCATATTTTCTGTGACCCTTAAGTCAGTCTCAGTCATGGAATACAAGGAAGAACAGCTGTTGAGAACAATTGTGTCACTTTTGACTCTAGTGATACTAATAGCATCAAACACAGCCTAGAAAATGACAGACTGAATTAACCATTGATTTGCCACTTTAAACCATATGAACTAGATTTGTGGTAATATAACAAAATCTAAAACAAGAAAATTACATGCAGTATACAAGTCCTTAATATGGCAGTTTACCCTCAGGGGTGAAAATTTAAAATGAGGTAAGGAAAAAATAGAGAAGTAGAAGAAGAGGAAGAAAAGTAAGTTTGAAGGACAAAGAGGGATCACTCTAACTTTGGAAAACTTGTGCAGAAGACTAGTAGAGGGAAAGAGAGAAGGAAAAGGTAAAAAGAATAGAACAGAACCACAACCACAGTGAGGTTAGAAATCGCATTTATGGGCTGGGGATTTAGCTCAGTGGCAAAGCGCCTGCTTCGAAAGCTTGAGGTCCAGAGTTCAATTCCCAGTACCACAAAAAAAAAAAAAAAAAAATCGCATTCACACTCAAAAACAAAATCAAACAAGGGAATAGGGGAAAAAAAAAACCTACCACAACCAGAAACAAACTAGAGAGAAAAAAGTCCACTTCCAGGTTTGTCTTTTGTAGACAACATATGGAGACAGGGTGCCAATCCGAGCCAATCTATCCCAGCAAACCAGCTTTTTGATGGGGTAGTGGGTAACCTCAGTGAGCCTGCACATTCTGGCTGAGAACACTTGTTCAGCTGCTGCCTGAACACCTTCTGTGGGCCTGAGCTCAGCTTGGTGCCATTAGATGGAGCAGGCAGCAGGTCTGAATTCTGAGCTCAGCCAACTCATCTCCAAGATGGCTCTTGGCCAATTGCTCTTTCCCATTGGACAACTGAGCCCTCAACACTCAGAGCCAGCTAGTGTAATCCTTCATGTCTGCTGCTCCCCTCCATTGCTGTGTCTCTCCATGGGGGCCTCTGGAGTCACCAGTCATCACATTTGCAGGTTTGAATTACTCCACTTATGTAGTGAGTCCTGTCTCAGTGAGAAGGCACCGCCGGGTACCTGCTTTCTTCTGTTGAAGTTTCTCTCTTCACTCTCCAAGGGCTTTCATTTGCGCTTCAGAGTTTTCCTAGGTCCACTTCACTCGTTTGTCTTCCTTACATTGCTATGTTCCGGCATCTAGATTACAACTCTCAGAGAGGTGCTGCTTACCATTTTGCCATCTTGGTCACACTCCTGGCCCTGAATGCAGAATTGCCCAGGCTGATCCCACATTTGTGGTGGTTCTTCTGCCTCAGCGTCACGAATGCTGGGGTGGCTGGCAGGAAGGGTCTTGGCACCAGGAGCTCCTTCCCAGCAGTAGGATGTGCTTATTTAGGCATGTAAGTTCTGTTTCACCATTATGGCTATGGAAACACTTTTGGTAAAAAAAATTTTTGGCTTCATTTGAAACAATATGACCAAGACCCTGTGATTTCGAAACTTAGTGATTTAGAAACCTTGTCAGGCTTCATGTGAGGTATGCACTTGTAATTTTAACACTTGGGAAGCTGAAGCAGGATTGCCATGAGTTCGAGGGTAGACTGAACTACATATTGTGACACTTTCAAAAAACAAAAAGGAGTTCAGCACTTAAGAGTATGCAGTTTGCCACTGGATTTGTAAGATGTAAAATGGATATATTAATGTTCTCTCACTTTTTGCTCTTCCCTCATGTTCTCCTTTTCATTTATTTAGAAAACTGTCGCTGAAAAGCAGGAGAAGAGAAACCAGGATCGCCTAAGGAGAAGAGAGGAGAGAGAGCGGGAGGAGCGACTGAGTAGGAGGTGAGCATGGAAGGGGCCAAAGGCCAGTAGCCCTCAGGAGGCCCTTGCTCCATTGTTGCAGTGTTGCTTGGAATAGTCAAGGTCTGCCAAATACTGAGGTGACCATTACAAGAAAAATTAAAATATGCAGCATATTTATTCTAGAGAAGCATGGGCCAGTTCAGAATTTATATGTTCCCACCTAAAAGAGGGGAGAGGAAAAAGCTGAGGAGAGGCTCCTCCTTTATGCCACAGAACCTGCTGCACAGACCTCTGGGCATGGAGCCTTCAAGCACATAGGGAAGCTGTGAGCTGTTTGCCTGGGAGCCCCGTGCGCTATCCCGTGGGTGACACGTGCCTCATGGTGGGTGACACATGCTGTAAGGAAAATCTATCACAGGAGAGCTTTGGGTTGAGTGTTAGGCTAGGGCTCTGGTGTTTACTGCATGATGTGGGACCACAATTTAACAGGTGAGGCGAGATCTGTTGACAAGATACACTGCTGCCCTTTGTAGAGTAGAGTGCAATGTGTTGGGATGGAGTAGCAAGATCATTAAGTTAAATCCCCAGCCACAAAGTCCTCTCAATTTAAGATGCTTGAGAGACATCCAAGTAGAGATGTGTTATGGTTGATACATGTGTCAACTCGAAAAGTTTAGAAATTTAACTAAGATTCAGCAGGGAACCGGGATCCTTACCTTATAATATGCTCAACCTATGTTAGAGGAGTGCACAGAGGTAGTGTGAGTGCTGCACCCATGGGTGAGGGGGTAGGATAGCCTGCTTATAGTCTAAAGAAAGAGAAAAGGTTTGTTCTCCCCATATTTTGCTCTGGCTGCTTTTGTTGTCTGCCATGAAGTGTTGCCCCTGTGCTATTCCATCCTGCCTTGGAGCCAACTGGTTATGGACTGAAACCTCTATAAACAGTGAGCTATATAACAGTGAGCTTCCTTCATTTTGCATGCGGAGTATTTTGTCCTAGCAAGGAGCGAAAAGTAACCAAGACAAGATGTTAAATTTCATTGGAGTTTAAAGAGGTCAGAGCCAGAATTAACCACTCTCCCATGAAGGACATGATTAATTGCCCTTAAAGTTCCAAAAATTGTTTTCCTGGATAGGCATGGTGGTGCACACCTGTAATCCAAGTACTTGAGAGGCTGAGGCAGGAAGATTGTTGAGAGTTTGAGGGTAGCCTGGACTACATAGTGAGATCCTATCTCAGAAAACCAAAGCAAAACAAAAATTTAAAAACCGCTGAGGAAATTCCTTAGTGTATCATCCAGAAAGGGCAAGTTCTTCAGGTGATACAGCTCAGTGGCACAGCACTTGCCAGGAACACGCTGTGCTTCTGAGCTGTATCCCTGGCCCTTTTTGTTCCTTTCTTGTTTCAATTATAATATACTCTGTGAAGAGACTCTAGTGTCTAAAAATGTACTCAGTGAGATGGGCTGTCCCTTTTGGACAGAAGTAGTGGTCACTATCGTCGTTGAGCCTGTCTGCAGTCATGTTTTTAGGCCTCGGCTTTTGCAAGCATCTGTGACACCACTTGTCTGTAATGACTGCATAGTGTGTCTTGAATAAATATCACATGAGACCTTGTGACATGCATGTTTCCACTTGCTGATGAGTAACAGAAGGAGGCCATTTGACTCTTGCTTGCCAAGAAGCCTGTGTCTGGAATTTTGGTACATGTGGAATCCCACCCAGCCTGGCCACTGTTCTCTAACTGCACCTCTGTGCTACTGTTCATGTCTTAGTTATTAGTTATTTTCTTGTTGTTGAGACATAGTACCCAGTACCCACAACTAAGGAGGAAAGGTTTATGTTGGCTTACTGGTTGTAAAGGTTTCAGTGTATAGTCAGCAGGCTCCAAGGCAGCATGGCAGAGAAAGAGGTCATAGTGGGATAGCAGGAAGCAGAAAGAGGGATCAAGGGTGGAGGGAGAGAAATATACCTGTCCAGGCCAGATTTCCAGTGACCCACCTCCTCAGATGGATTTTATCTCCCAACATCTTTTTTGTTTTTGTTTTTGGTACTGGGGATGGAACTCATGACCTCATGCTTGCCAGGTAGGTTCTTGTGCCACTGAGCTAAACCCCTGGCCCATCTCCCAACACATTTAGCTATAAACTTATCAGTGAACCAATCAACTGATAAGTGTGTCATGCCCCCATGATCCAGTCACCTCCTCCAAACTCCACCTGGGAGCACAAGACTTTAGGGGGACATCTAGATATAAACCAAAACAGTCCATTAGAAAGATTTGGTAGTACGATGGGTTTGGTACAGCACTGCTTACCCTCAACATGTGCAGATAGACAGGTCCAGGTCCCATCAGCTTGCATAGCTGCATCTTTCCCTGTGAGCTCAGGTGCTATTGAGTGAGCAAGTCACAGAACAGGTATAGCACTTCTGCTGTAGACCAAGAACAGTCAAGCAGCCAGAAAATAACATGTCTTTTTCCTTTTCAGGTCTGGGTCAAGAACCAGAGATCGCAGGAGGTAGGTTTCCAAATCTATTAGAGTTCTCAGTCAAAAGCCTTTTTCTACGAGCATGTTTCTTAATACTTGAAGTTTACAGCTGTACAACCTTATCTGGTAGTTTAGATTGAATTGTGAAGGTTGTAGGGCCCAGGTGTTGGTTGGACCTTAGTGTAGGAGAAGGACTCCTTACTATAAGATGAAAGGCCTACAGACCAGCCAGGAATGCCAAGTGCCAGGGTTTATATGCATCATTCATGGGCAGTTTGGCCATCAGATTAACTCATGGAAGTAGTTTAAGCCTAGGTTGTAAATTTGTGGGAGCAAAGAAGGAACATGACAGAACCTGCTGAGAGAGGGAGAGCACTGGGGTGAGCCCTTGTGTTTGGCTTATATAGTTTTTGCCTACAGCCTTTCTGGTTTTTCCAGGTCACGCTCCCGGGATCGTCGTCGTCGGCGATCAAGATCTACCTCCCGAGAGCGACGGAAGTCTTCTCGTTCCCGTTCTAGAGACAGAGACAGACACCGCCGTCATCGCAGCCGTTCCCGGAGCCGCAGCCGGGGACACCGCAGGCCTTCCAGGGACCGGAGTGCGAAATACAAGTAACTACTCTGACTCCTTCAGTAGCTGCAGCCAGAAGTGAACCACTTTTCTTTGTGTTCCCAGGGTCTGCTGGGGGTCTGTCAGCCCAGCTGTTCGGCTGCATTTGGTAGGGGCAGAGCTGGGTTTAGAGGGGACCCTAGCCCGTTATCCTTAGCAGTATTGGGGTTTTGGGATGTGGTGAGCAGGACTTGGTTTGAAACTGTAGAAGGCTATGAAGGAGCTCTCAAGGACCTTTAGGTGGTGCTGCAGGGGTTCTAGGTACAGTCACTTGATGCACAGAGCAGCTACGATGTATGTCCTGACCAGGTCTTGCTTACCTATTTGGGCTTTTTCCATTGTATTTTTACATAGTGGATCATATGCCATGTGTATAATTTTGTTGTATTCTTTGTTCTGTTTATGTTATAATGCAAGCTTTTCTTATTAAAAGTCTTTGCAAACATCTCTTTTAATGGCTTCCTGACATTCCCTGTGTAGTAGATTGAGAATGAGATGGCAGGCCACCTGGGTTGTGGTGGGGCATGACCTTCCCTGGTGAGGTGTTGAGGGTTCACATTGTCGCTTCCTGAGCAGCTAGCCAGCAGTGGGATGGTAGTCTCCACTGAGCCTGTGGTTCCCCTTTCCCAGGTTCTCCAGAGAGCGCATGTCGAGAGAGGAGTCCTGGGAGTACGGGCGCAGCGAGCGAGGGTCCACCGACTGGAGGCTGGAGAGCTCCAATGGGAAGGCCGCTTCGCGGAAGTCAGAGGAGAAGGAGGCCGGCGAGATCTGAGCCCTTTTCCTGGCACTGTAAATAGTCTGAGAGATGTTCAACATAGCCTAAAATTACCCTTTATATTTGCTGAATACAACTCATCTTTTGTAGTTTAAATTTCTGTTGTTTGGAGCTAGCTGTGAGTTTCTAGAGTCATGCAGAGTTGCTCCTATGTTCCGGGGTTATGTTGCATAGGAATAAATAAACCTGGCGGACTGTCTTCTGACAGCAGAAGTGGGGTCTCTGCTGTCCTCTGCTCCAGTGGTGCTTTGCCAGGACTCTTAACCAATGGAAATAAGGATGGGTGCTGCCAGCATCTCAGAAAACTTTTCAACCATTTTGACTTTTGGCATCTGACATGCACAAGGGCCCTCCCCACACAACCCTGACTGTGCCAGGTACTTGTGACTGTCTGCCCACCTGGCTCACATCCCATGTCCCAGCTACTTCATCTCTATCCCTCAGTGCAAATTAGAAGGCTTCCTCAGGGAGGAGGGAGATTGCTGCATTCCCCATCCTTCTCCTAGCTCATCAGTTCCCAGTTCAGACCACCTATACTGCAGTTCTCCATTTAAAATTATTTGGGGCAAAATAAAAAAGATCAATGGGAACTCCCCACACAGTAGCTGAGAGGTCATCTGGGGAAGCAATGGTGGCTTTGGGTCATATCCTGGGGTGCCCTTGAGCTATGATTCATCCTAAGGGTGGGCTGCTTTTGTTACTACTTATGCTGCTCTGTCACTTTGGGACTAAAATGAAGCTAACTTACAGATATGAGCTCTTTCCCTTTCACTTTTTGTGTATGTGTGTTAAGTTCAGTTGGCCTTGAACTTAACTTTGTAATATAGGCTGGCCTCAAACTTGCAGTGATCCTGCTGCCTCAGCCTCCCAAGTGCTGGAATTACACCACCACACTTGGCTTTTTAATTTTTTTTATTTTTTTATACTGAGTTGAACTCAGGATCTTGTGCTTGCTAGGCAGGCTCTGTGCCACCAAGCTATATCCCCAGTCCTTTTTCGAGTGTGTGTTCAGTTTTGTTTTTTTCAAACAGGGTCTCACTGCATAGTTCAGGCTGGCCTCAAACTTGAGGTAATCCTCCTGCCTCATCCTCTAGAGTGCTGGGATTTTGGTATGTGCCATCATGCCTGGCCCCCTTTCACTTTCCTAGGATATTACAGATATTTTTAGGATTTGTTTTTGGAGGGAACTTCTGTTGGTCACATTGGTAAAACAGAGTTGCCCTATCCCTGCTTGTGTGCAGAGGCATGGGTGCATCCTTGACCAGGTGGCTCACTGGATACATGTAGGGACTTATAAGCACTACTTTCCTGAAGGTGGCTGCTGATTTTGCTTTAGGTTCCTTGCAAAAGGACATGTGGCTAGATGGGCTGCTCTGGTTGCCCCTGGCACAGGTTTTCCCTGACCAGCTGTCTCCCCAGAAAAGGTGGTTGAGAAGGGACATTTGAGTGGGATTCTCTTAGGTTGCTGCTGTGCTGCACATATGTGCAGATTTCCTCATGGGCACCAGGGCCCAAAAGTATGCTCCTGGAGCAGGAAAGTCTTCCTGGAGGGAGCAGCTGATCCTGGGTTCCCTGTTCTTGAGCTGACATTCTTCTAGTGGCCATGGCTACCCAGACCAGTAGTGTTTGCCTTACAATCTGGAGTCTCCTAGGGCTTAGCCAGATAGCTCTACCTTTAAAGTCATTACCACTATGAATGGCTTAGATCATTTTCTATCTAGATCTAAATTTCTTAGAGTTCAGTTAACGTTTTGCCTTTTTTTTTTTTTTTTTTTTTTTTTTTTTTTTTTTTTTTTTTTTTTTTTTTTTTTTTTTTTTTTTTTGACACCATGGATCGAACTCAGGACTGCATGCTTGCAAGGCAGGCGCTTATGCCACTGAGCTAAATTCCTGGCCCTGTTTTGTTTTGTTTTGACAGGGAACAGGGTATACTAGCAAAGATTCTGGACAGTGAACTGAGGAATCTGTATGCCTGCTCATCTGTCATCTGAAAGATGACAGCTAAAGACAGGGCCCCCTTAGGCTGTAGTGTCAAGTGTCCCCAGCCTTGTGTGGTAGCCCTGAGTTAGTGCAGCCTTCTGGGTCACCGTCTACTGTGGGAGAGGAGCTGGGATAGCTGCTTCTCTCTTCTCACTGCAAGGACAGTTCTGTGGTGCCCTTCTGTTCAGATTGATTCCTGTTCAGATTGATCTCCTATCCCCCAGTGTAATTTTTTTTAATTGGAAAATTTCTTTTTTTGATACAGGGTCTCACTATATAGTGTAGGCTGACCTGGAACACACCATGTAACTCGGGCTGGCCCCAAACTCAGCAGTCCTCAGGCTCCTGAGTGCTGAGATGACAGGTGTACAGCACGACACCTGGCCCCAGTGCTGTCTTGACTTTGTTCTTCAGTGGCTTTTCCATCCTCCCATTCCTCATACCCATATCGGCCACTTGCATCAAGTCTGTTTGCTGCAGGCAGTCCACATTTGCACCTTCCCATTCAGTGTGGTCCTTCCTTTCTACAGCAGTCCCTGCAAGCCTGAAAGTGTTAGGAATTGCCTGAGTCTGGGAAGTGTATTCTTGCCCAGTGGAGAAATCTGCATGTCAGGATCACCCCATCCAGGGGCATCACCTTCCTTGTAGTCCAGCAGAGGCAGATCAGATGTGGTATCCTAGAATATCCTTTGCTTATGCTGGGGGAATTTCCACATACCATCTGGTAGGTTTTAGAAAAGCAAAACAATAGTTCTGCTTGGCAGCTGGTGTTGACTCAGCTTGCTGGGCAGGGTTAAGCCTAAGGCCACATTTGCTTTCCATACATAGGTTCCCTCAGGATTGGGCAGTAGGCAGGAGATGGTTGGGAGGGTAGAGATAAAAAGAGTGTATAAAAGCTGTGGTCACAGGTTTCCAGACCCTGCTTAGGCCACTCTGGCATGTATCATACAGGTACTAGACTGGCATGCAGACCCTGCCAGTATGGGCAACAGCATTTGTTGAGGGGCAGTGCTGCAGAATGGCCCCCTGTCTCAGTCTCATCTCCTGATGGTTTTTTTGTTTTTGTTTTTAACTGAACCCATATCCCAGAGCACATGGATACATGCATACCACACATAGACAGAAATACACCTTTTTCCCTTTTTGATGGCATCTCTTTTCCAGGCTAGACTCAGGCTCAAGCAACCCTCTGAGTGCTGGAATACATGAAAATGCCACTATGTCAGCTCCTGCACTCCAACTCTGTAGAGTTTTGTTTTGTTTTGTTTTGTACTGGGGATTGAACTCATGACCTTGTGCTTGCCAGGCAGGCGCTTGAGCCACTGAGCTAAATCCCCGGCTGTATTAGAGTTCTTAAGAGAAACAACCAATAGGACAAATGGATATATTAGAGAGTTACTATGAGGAATTGGCTCTGGCCATTCTAGGATGATTTCCAGGGTCTGCTGTCTACAACCTGAAGGCCTAGGAGAGTCCAGTCCATACCCAGAGGCCTAAAAGTCATGCAGGAGATGGTCATCCCAGCTCATGCAAAAAAGATACAGATCCTCCACTTTTTCCACTTTTGCTCCCAATGGAAGGATGATTATGCCCAGCTGCATTGGCAGGGTTGTCTGTACTCTGATTGTGGTGTCAGTGTCTTCTGGCAACTTCAGACACCACTAAAAATAATGGTTCTGGGGCCAGGATTTAGATCAGTGACATAAGCCACTGACAAGCATGAGGTGGCAACCCCCCCACTATCACCACCAAAAAAATAAAAGTTCTGTGAGCTACCTGGACATCCCTTAGCTCAGGCAGGTTGATACAACTCTCACATTTCCCCCACTTTTTTTCTCTTTCAATTGTGTACTTTGCCTGTGTCATTCTAGGGATACCATTTCAGAGCAGGTATGGTGCTTGGTGTTTTGTTTGTTTTGGTGCTTGTTTTTTGATGATTTGGTTTTTTGAGACAGATTCACTGTATAGTTCAGGTTGATCTTGAACTTACTATGTCACTTAGGCTATCCTCAAACTTGCAGCCATCCTCCTGCTTCAACCTCCCTAATGTTGCGATTATAGGCATGTGCCACTATGGTTGCCTTTACAGATACCTATTTTGTCTTGGTTTGTTTTATTTTTTTCAGACAGAGTTTCACAGTGCAGTTCAGGTTGGTCTTAAACTTACTTTTCAGCCCTGGGTGACCTTGAACTCACAGTGATCCTTTGGCCTTGGCCTCCTGAGGGCTCGGATTACAGACATGCACCACTACACTTGGCCAAGGATACCATTCTGTAATGGCAAAAATAGAAAAGTATCTCTCATTAAGCCAGGAGGGACCTGAAATCCTTTACTGTTACCTGTCTGGGTCCAGTCTGTTTCTGTCCATATGTGGTATGCATGTATCCGTGTGCTCTGGGATATGGGTTCAGTTTCTTCTCTTGTGCACACAGGACACAGTTTACCATGTGTCAAGTGGGAATTGAAGGAATAATGGATGTGCTGGACCCATTCCTTGCACCCAGAATACACAAGAAGGGCCAGTAGAGTATTTTCTCAGGTTTCTGCAATGACCATGATTGACTTTATGCAGATAAAAGTAACCCTACTTACATCCTTGCAGAGATGTCAAATGAAAGCAGGATGCAGGCCGGTCCCAGTCACCTTGTTGCTATATAACTGTAGTGACCAGATTCTGCCTTACAAACCACATTTTTCCACCAAGACCAGAGTCTGGTGTACCAGGCTTTCACAACAAGCCTCCCTGGTACCAGTCTCCACACAGGTTGAGGCTGCACTGACAGGGGGCATGATCCTTAAGTTTTTCAGGCTATCCAGTAGTCTTGGATATACCTCCATCTAATGATACAGAGCCCTGCACATCACCCTTGATTCCAGTTGGTGAGGGGCCATGCTGTAGAGCTAGAGGAGTCCTAGGGAGAGTTCAGGCCGGACACTGGCAGTCCTGGTAGCCCTACCACCTAAGACCCATCAACCTGCCACCTGCCAGTGGGACCAATGCTACCACAGGTCTGCACCTTGAAATAGCCAGGCCCAAAGGTGAGATGTGTGGTTTGTGATAGGGAATGTGACCTGATGCCCCAAATTTCTAGGAACGGAGGCCGCCTAAACCTTAGAGAAACCTGGTGAAGGTTCAGGAAAGAGGTGGGATGCTCACCCTCGCCCTTCCCCATAAGGGCAGAGCACCTCCCATCCCAATCACAGAAGACTGCATGCAGTGACACACTGTCCTGGGGGCGCTTTACTCAAATGCTGGGACCTTAGAGGAGAGTACAGGATTCATTACCACCCTCACCCAGTTCAGCGGTACTTGGAGGCCAGTGCAGAGATCACGAGGCTCAGAAACTTGTCCAGTGACACCTGCATTGTAGCACTGAAGTCTCCAGGGTAGTGCCGGGCGAGAGTCACCAGCAAACAGTGGCCCAGGAGCTGCAAGCAAAGGGGCCACCCTCCCCGGGTTCATCTTTGAGCCCACCTCTAGTTAGCACCCCTGCCCCACAACAGCTGCCCAGCTAGCTCCCCCTCACCTGGAAGTTGATGGGGTTTACACAAAGCTTGTGGGCGTGAAGGTCGCTCAGAGCAGACAGCGCATTGGACAAATCGTACAGCTGGTTCACAGCAAGGGTCAGCGCATCTGCCACCTTCTGGCCGTGGGCTTTGACCTGGGCGGAGCCGGCGCTTAAGTCCCAATGCGGGAAGTAGGTCTTGGTGGAGGGGAAGACCCGGAAGGTCCTGCAGGAGGAGCAAAAGGTGGATGTGGGTGTGACCGGGGCAGGTGGTGCGTGACCCCGCGGCGGCAGGAAGATTGGTGTGGAGTCACAGGACGCCTGGTCCGGTCCGCACCTCTCCAGGGCCTCGGTCACATAGATGCAGACATTGGTGTCCATCTTCTTCCAAAGAGCACGCACCATTTCTTGTTCCGCCGGAGACAGCGCCATCCCTGCTGCAGCGGATACGCTCAGCCTGAGATGTGCGCGCGCGCCGCAGCGAGAAGGGATGCGCACGACCTCCAGGGGGCGCCTGCCACATTTGCGCCGCTCCTGCGATGCATAGAACCTGGTCCCGGCTGAGCGTCCCTATCCACCCAGCTCTGACCTGCTACTCCTTGGAGTTGGCCTGAATTCCCAGGCCTCACATTTTTGTTTGCTATGTGAAAAATAGTATCTAATACTTATTATCATTAGGTAACACTGAATTTTAGCATATATTTTGCCATTGGAAGTTAGTGTTAATATTGAGACCTCCCTGAATCTCTTTTCACATATAAAATGAAAACAATGGGCTAGGAATTTAGCTCGGT